>JALDNG010004703.1:0-16907 GCA_024349245.1 Neodontobutis hainanensis
GGTGAGTGGAAGAATCACAGCACCTGAAGCAAATCTTGTGGTCTTTGAGGTAAACTTTGCGCTCATCTAATGCTTTTTCTCTGAAGGCTCTGCTCTTCTTTAAAGGATGGGGCTTGTTATGAATAGGGCACTGCTTACTTGGTGACACAGTAGGCATGTCTGAGTTTTCCTTGTAGGCTTTGTTTATTTCAGTTTTACCTACAGCAACAGAGGCCCTTGGTCTTCCAAACCTTCCATAATGGCTGTCATGCGTCACTGGAGTGAATGTGGGTGATGACCTGTATAATTTAAAACTGGGGAAATTTCTCATTTTAGCTTCATCTTTTACAAAGCGACAAAAGAATGAAAATGGAGGAAAGCTGACATTGTGTCTTTGTACCTTGTTCTATGCGACATCCATTTGTCTTGAAGGTTGATGGGTAACTTCACACCTTTAGCTGCGTTAACTTCTAACAGTAGGTCGCTGAGCTCCCGAACTTTGTGAGGTTCTTTATTAGAGACTCTGGGAAAGCGTTGAGTCAATCTAAAAGAGACTTCTCAATTACCTCTGGTGTGCCATAACATTTTTCAAGCCGTGTCCAGACTGTACGTAGACCCTCGGCTGGGTGATTGAGATGGACTGAACAAATGCGTTTTTGGCGTGTTTAGAAGACTCGTCACCAAATCACGAGTCAGTAGATCTAACTCTTCAGTAGGTTTTAAACCTAACCCTTCTATAGTGTTGTTAAAGGAAGCTTTCCAGGCCCAGTAGTTTTCAGCTTTGTCTGTAAACTTGTTTAGGCCGTCCGTGACCAAATCTCTCTTGATTAAATATCTAGCAAGGTCACCAAAGATATTACCCCCTACATGTGAGTTGTAGAAGTGTGACTGAAGTGGTGGACTATGTGGGGCAGGTGACCTCGTTGGCTGGGCTGCTGTTGTACTCGCATAGTTGTAGGTTTGTGGCTGTGTGGGTGTAACAGCAGGTAGTTGAGTGTTGAATTGCTCTTTAATGTCCTGGTAAGCAACATGTGGACTGTATTTTTCTGGAACGGCTGGGTCTTGGCTTGTTGCTGTAGATAACTTGACTTGGTCAACATCTTTAGAGTCCTTCATGTCTTTTTCCTTCTGCTCCGGTGAGTATCCAAGGTAAGGGTTTATGCCGCCTGCATTTGTCTGACTGTGTTGGACCTGGAAGTTGACCAAGTGTTTGAGAGGTTAGTTCAACTTGTGCATATCCATGACAACCATTTGTATTTTTATACTGCTGTACGGGTGCACTGGATGACAGCATTTCACTATTAAGAACTTTTTCGGCTGCTCCAGCTTCAATCACATTAGCTTCGAGCCAGCGCACCCTCCACTTCCTTCTCCTCTCAGAATGTCTAATGTGGCATTTAATTCAGCTTGCTTTATTTTAACCTCCATTTCTTTACGTGCATATGCTGCTCTAGCACGTGCAGCTTTGGCCTTGGCACGTGCTTCTACTGCCGCCTTTGCGATTAGGGAGTTTCTTGATTGAGCTGAGGAGCGAGATGAGCCGGAGCAAACTGACCTCCAGGTTGTCCTCCTCCCTGCCTGCATTATTGTTGGCTGCTGTCTGTTCCTTGTAGAGTAGCCTTTTTACTGATCCTTATAGAGAAGCCTTTTTTACTGTTCCTTGTAGAGTAGCCTTTTTACTGATCCTTATAGAGAAGCCTTTTTTACTGTTTCTTGTAGAGTAGCTTTTTTTACTTTTCTGCTCTCACTACTTCTCCGTCTAACTGCGCTCGGGGAACTCTTCCACTGATAACTTGGCTTTTATTAAATCGATCAGCAGAGAGATTAAAAAGGCTGTGCTCAACACAGGGCTCAGAACTGCAGGCGATCTAGTGCAGTCCTTCGCAGAACAGGAAGCTAGCGCATATGACTTTCGGTTACACCCTTTCAACTCCAAACACATTAATATTCCTTAGTAACTTTTACAATGTATGAATAATAAACATAAACTAAACATAGACAACATGGCTCTTAAGGAGCCAGAACAGTAAGAGACTGGGCATGACCAGGTTTAGTCCTGGTTCAGGCCGATACTGATCATAGGCTCTATTTAACGTATACAACATAACATTAACTCACTAAAAGGTAACCAGCTGATCGTTTTTTGTGTTTAGTTTTATCCAGTAGGTGTCCAGATCCGGTCCAGATTGGACTTTACCCGGTCCAGACCCGTTTTTAAGCTGTTTTTTTCTCTGCCTCAGGTCGAGTGTTATAACCAGCACAGCGGCCGGTGGCAGAGCTTTCCATCAATGTTAAACAAACGCTGTCGTCATGGCGCTGTGACGCTGGGCGGTCACATGTTCGTCGCCGGGGGATACGACGGCTCCGCCTTCCTCAGCAGCGCAGAAGTCTTCAGGTCCGACACCGCGCAGTGGAGCCTCCTGGTGGCCATGAACACACGCCGCAGCCGGGTGAGATCCAACAGAGACCAGGTCAGACACATGCTGGAACCAGGTCAGAGGCTGCAGAGAGCCAGTCAGATCCACCTGGAACCAGTTCAGAGCCTGCAGAGAGCCAGTTAGATCCAGCTGGAACCAGGTCAGATCCAGCTGGAACCAGTTCAGAGCCTGCAGAGAGCCAGTTAGATCCAGCTGGAACCAGGTCAGATCCAGCAGAGATCCAGTCAGATCCAGCTGGAACCAGGTCAGATCCAGCTGGAACCAGGTCAGAGCCTGCAGAGACCCAGTCAGATCCAGTAGAGACCAGGTCAGGTCAGAGCCAGCAGAGACTAGGTCAGATCCAGCTGGAACCAGGTCAGAGCCTGCAGCGATCCAGTCAGATCCAGCTGGAACCAGGTCAGATCCTGCAGGAACCAGGTCAGATCCAGTAAAGACCAGGTCAGATCCAGCTATGACCAGGTCAGAGCCAGCTGAGACCAGGTCAGAGCCAGTATAGACCAGATCAGATCCAGCATAGAGACAAGGTCAGATCCAGCTGGAACCAGGTCAGAGCCTGCAGAGAGCCAGTCAGATCCAGCTGGAACCAGGTCAGAGCCTGCAGAGAGCCAGTCAGATCCAGCTGGAACCAGGTCAGAGCCTGCAGAGATCCAGTCAGATCCAGCTGGAACCAGGTCAGAGCCAGCTGAGACCAGGTCAGATTCAGCAGGAACCAGGTCAGAGCCTGCAGAGAGCCAGTCAGATCCAGCTGGAACCAGTTCAGATCCAGTAGAGACCAGGTCAGATTCAGCAGGAACCAGGTCAGAGCCTGCAGAGAGCCAGTCAGATCCAGTAGAGACCAGGTCAGATCCTGCAGAGACCTTGTCAGATCCCTCCTAAACCAATACAAGACCCTGTCACTCTTTTGCAGGTCTCCTGGTGGCCTGTGGAGGCGTCTCTACGCTGTGGGGGTGCGATGGACAGTCCAACCTGAATTCCACCGAGACTTATTGCCCCCTTATGCAGCAGTGGAGCTTCACTGCCCCCATGAGCTGTCACCAGGGCGGTGTCGGAGTGGGCTGTGTGCCACTGCCCCCCTCCTGACCCCACCCTTTTATCTGAGCCTTTCCCGCCCAGCAGCAGCCATTTTGTCCAGAAGAGACTGTTTAATCCAACTAGATCCTGCTCAAATCTAAAACCCTCAGATCCAGACAAGATGGCTGCTGTTAAAGTATTTGTGAAACAAAATGGTGGACGCTGCTGTATTTTGGGAACATAGACTTTTTTTTTATATATATCTCTGATCGGACTAATGACTCTGGTCTGGTCCTGGACTCTGAGGATTTTATACTTGATTTAAAGACTTTGCTCTAAAACAAATGAAGCTGCTCCAAGACGATTGCTTTGAAAATATTGTAATTTAATAAATTATTAAAATCTGACCTTTGTTGTTTAGGCTTGGTTTAGTTCTGGTCTCTGGCGAAGTGCGGTTGAGTGAAAGTGTGAGGGAAGATGAGGCTCAGTAGATTTGCGAGTTGATTTTGAGTCCATTTTCAACCCAAAAAGCTCCAACTAGCTCACCTTTAATAATACCTGCCCATACCAGTACCACCTCCACCTGGAGTCTGAGTCGAAGTGGAGCTCTGTGTCCGTTATTGATCCAATCACGAGCCTATCCATCTGGTCCGTCAAGAGTCACTCTCATCATTCCACAAAACCTTTGAAAAATCTGTCTTCAGAGATCTCTCGACCCATTCTTGACGTTTCATTTTATCTTGTTCAGAGGTGGTGGGGTTTCAGCCTTTCTTACCTTGGCCATGTCTCTGAGAACTAAACACTCATACTTCTTGACACAGGTAGGTTGCAGGTGTGGAATATGGCATTTGATTCTTCACAAACAAAGTGTACAGGACAGAGTGTCCCTGACAGTGATTAGATGTAGTGCAAAGTGATGGCTGTTTGTCTTGTCTTGTTTGGATTAGCCTGGCCCCAATAGGAGATACAGCTAAAGACATGAAGTCTAAAGTGTATTACATTTAGTCATTTAGCAGACGCTTTTATCCAAAGTGACTTACAAGTGAGGAAAACAATGGAAGCAATTTTAACAACATAAGGAACCAAAAAGCATAAGTGCACAGAAAACCAGCTCAGTAAATAAAGCTAAGGATAAGAAAAATATTTTAATTTTTTTTTAAAGGAATTGATAGAAATGAAGTAGAATTCAGTGTTTGTTAGTCAGGTGTTGACGGAAGAGATGTTTTTGTGGATAAGCATATTAAGTAGAGCTGGAGAGAGAGCATATAATATACAATATAATATACAACTGTCCAGAAATAGTTTCACTCACATTTTGTGGGTGCATCCATCACTATTTTCCCTTTGGCTTTTTGTTTGCCAAACATGTTTTCTTGTGGCATACCTCCTCCCAGTCCTTGCCTAGTGGCCTGTGTAAGCCGACATTTATAATAGCAACTGTTGATTTTTTTGATTAAGACAGACGTCAAAGCTGTCATCAGATGTGTTGCCAGAGAACTGACAAGACGCCTTCTCACATTAACGTCGTTACAGTGGTCTCAGACCTGACCTACTACCCTTGTGGAAATCTGTATAAGTGTTTGCAAGTCGTACAAGCCAATCCAAGGACCTGTGGACCCAGAGCACTTGCTCGTGGAACCCAGAAGCCTCCCTTCTGATCACGCCGTAATCAAGGAACCCTCTGGCTGTCGTGAAACCCCTTGCTCCGACGTAAAGTAAGCACACATTGACATAAGAGTTAAATTTAGCTGTTCCCTAATACCCGGTTCTCGTTTAATTACCAATAATCTGTTCCTTACATCTCAGCTATGCATCATTTATTAAAGGTTATGTGAACTGTCATTATTTACCAATAATTATCTCTTGTTAATCATGTTTAATCTTATGTCATTGTAAGGTTGATCTTTCAACAATGTAATGAGTTCCTACGCATTAGAAAAGGTTTCCCCTTCAAAGACCAAACATGTGCAGAAAAGGACCATGTCTCCTTGAAGAAAGTCAAAAGCTAAAGTCAGTTTATTTTGGAAATAAAATGTATAGAAGCAGCTGACTTTGACCATTTTGTGTCATCAGAGGGAAAAGAATAAAAAGCACAAGAGACAACTTAACTTCAGGTCTGGTCTTTTGTTAGATTTTAGACTGAAACTGAGAAGAAGTTGAACATGTTGAAACACTGGCTAAAGGGATGATGGGTAAGTAGTGCTGACTGCTCAGCAGTGGTTTTGACCCGGGTCTGAAAGTTTAAAGTGTTTGACCAACTGTCTGTAGGTCTAAAATGGCATGCCTCTGGAGATCTGCCGGGCCACGCGCTCATCCTGAGACTCTTCTTTGGGATCAGGTCGCTCCTGGTTCCAGTTCTTCAGTCCGCCTGGGATCGAGGTGTCCTCATCCGCCGCCTGTTCCTTCCACAAAGTCCTCGTATGTGGACTTCTCTGCGAACGGGCGCTTTCCCAGCAGCTCCTCCATGTCCCTTTTGTCCAGCACTTCCTTTTCCAGCAGCCGCAGCGCCACCTGCAGGACACCACACGGAAGTGTACAATGGATTTCAACTACTTTGTGAACAGGCAACGTGATCTAACGCACTCTACCTCTGTCTGCTCTCATACACGACGTACTCCACTCTAACGCACTCCACCTCTGTCTGCTCTCGTACATGTTCTACTCCACTCTAACTCCACCTCCGTCTGCTCTCATACATGTCCTGCTCCACTCTAACTCCACCTCCGTCTGCTCTCGTACATGTCCTGCTCCACTCTAACTCCACCTCCGTCTGCTCTCGTACATGTCCTGCTCCACTCTAACTCCACCTCCGTCTGCTCTCGTACATGTTCTACTCCACTCTAACTCCACCTCCGTCTGCTCTCGTACATGTCCTGCTCCACTCTAACTAACTCCACCTCCGTCTGCTCTCGTACATGTCCTGCTCCACTCTAACTCCACCTCCGTCTGCTCTCATACATGTCCTGCTCCACTCTAACTCCACCTCCGTCTGCTCTAGTACATGTCCTGCTCCACTCTAACGCACTCCACCTCTGTCTGCTCTCGTACATGTCCTGCTCCACTCTAACACACTCCACCTCCGTCTGCTCTCATACACCTGCTCCACTCTAACACACTCCACCTCCGTCTGCTCTCGTACATGTCCTGCTCCACTCTAACGCACTCCACCTCTGTCTGCTCGCACACGACGCACTCCACTCTAACACACTCCACCTCCGTCTGCTCGCATACGACATACTCCACTCTAACACACTCCACCTCCGTCTGCTCTCGTACATGACGTACTCCACTCTAACACACTCCACCTCCGTCTGCTCTCGTACATGACATACTCCACTCTAACACACTCCACCTCCGTCTGCTCTCGTACATGTCCTGCTCCACTCTAATGCACTCCACCTCTGTCTGCTCTCGTACACGACGTACTCCACTCTAACACACTCCACCTCCGTCTGCTCTCGTACATGTCCTGCTCCACTCTAACGCACTCCACCTCCGTCTGCTCTCGTACATGTCCTGCTCCACTCTAACACACTCCACCTCCGTCTGCTCTCGTACATGACGTACTCCACTCTAACACACTCCACCTCCGTCTGCTCTCATACATGTCCTGCTCCACTCTAACACACTCCACCTCCGTCTGCTCTCATACATGTCCTGCTCCACTCTAACACACTCCACCTCCGTCTGCTCTCGTACATGACGTACTCCACTCTAACACACTCCACCTCCGTCTGCTCTCGTACATGTCCTGCTCCACTCTAATGCACTCCACCTCCGTCTGCTCTCGTACATGTCCTGCTCCACTCTAACACACTCCACCTCCGTCTGCTCTCATACACGACGTACTCCACTCTAATGCACTCCACCTCCGTCTGCTCTCGTACATGTCCTGCTCCACTCTAACACACTCTACCTCCGTCTGCTCTCGTACACGACGTACTCCACTCTAACACACTCCACCTCCGTCTGCTCGTACATGACTGCTCCACTCTAACACACTCCACCTCCGTCTGCTCTCGTACATGACTGCTCCACTCTAACGCCTCCACCTCTGTCTGCTCGTACATGTCCTGCTCCACTCTAACACACTCCACCTCCGTCTGCTCTCGTACATGCCTGTACTCCTCTAACACACTCCACCTCCGTCTGCTCTCGTACATGTCCTGCTCCACTCTAATGCACTCCACCTCCGTCTGCTGCTCGTACATGTCCTGCTCCACTCTAACACACTCCACCTCCGCTCGCTACATGACGCACTCCTCTAACACACTCCACCTCCGTCTGCTCTCATACGACTGCACTCCACTCTAACGCACTCCACCTCTGTCTGCTCGCACATGTCCTGCTCCACTCTAACGCACTCCACCTCTGTCTGCTCTCGTACATGACGTACTCCACTCTAACACACTCCACCTTACTGTCCACTGAGTCCAAGATGGCGCCTGTGTTCGGCATTGCCTCTGCTCCCTGTCTGTTCGCTAATGTAATTTTGTGTTTTCTAGTGATGTTTGTTGCCTTATCAGCCCTTACAACAAGTAACTGTGCATCAGCTGCTTTTGAATATGATCGACATACTCTATTTCGAATAAACGAGCAGATGAAAGACTTTTGTGTTACCTGGGCCAGGTACGCGGAGTTTTTCCTCCAGTTTTTGAGTGCTCCACGTCATCACTGGAGTACCTGTTGCTAGCTAAGCCCAGCGGCAAGAAGGAAGCGGGATTGAGGGCTGGCGTCGGGGCCAGGCTGAGAAAACACCGTGGGCAACTACCAAGTCCGAGCGGCTCCGGATCTGTCTGGGACGGCGGTGCCTGCGGTCGGTTCGGTCCGTGAATCTGGCGGGAACTCGTCCGGTGCGTCTCCGTCCCTCCAATCTGACCGGATTTTTCCGATTCGGCGCTCCGACACTTCCCTCCACGTGAGCGGGTCCTGTGTCCTGTTACATGCCGGGTGGTCAATAGTGACCACGCCCTGTCACCGCTGCGCTGCCCTGATGGTCAGCGCGACCGCCTTGGATCTGGCACAGCCGACTCGGATTGCTCTGCTCAACGCCGCTCCATTGCAAACAAGGCCTTCTTCCTCAGCGAGTTATTCTCAAAGGAACACCTTGACTTTATGTTTTTAACAGAGACCTGGCAGCGTGAAATGGAGTACACTCATCTGAACGAGCTGTGCCCTCCGAACTGTTCTGTGTTTGCGGACTCGCACTCGTGTACGGGACTGTTTCTGCTGCAGGTTGATGAACCCAGACTCTTTCGACTCCTTTGAGATGCAGATGACTAAGGTTGGCAACAATGACTCATTTTATTGCATTTTAATTTACCGACCTCCTGGTCCTGGGCGCTTGTTTTTAGAGGATTTCTCTGAATTTTTATCTTCAATTATCAAACTTGATAATGTTCTGATACTCGATTTTAACCTCCATATCGACGATGCTTCGTGTAATCTGGCATCTGAGTTTTTAACACTCACTGAAGCATTTCATTTTAAGCAGCATGTCTCTGGTCCTACACACACCAAAGGCCACACTTTGGACCTTGTTTTCTCTTTAGGCCTGAACATTGACCAGTTGAGTGTTACAGACACTAATGTGACAGACCACTGCTGTATATCTTTTAACTTGCATTCCAGTGTGGACTATCTTCCTTCCAAACTGATGTCACAAAGACGCATCATAAATGGATCCACAGCTGAGAAATTTTCGTCATTTGACCCGATCGTTTTTGATGGCTGTAGTGAGCCTGAATCTTTTATGCAGTCTTTTAATAAGCACTGTTTGTCTGTTTTAAATAAGGTTGCTCCGCTAAAAGTAAGCACACCACGCCTAAAAATCCCTGCCCTTGGATAAATGAGGAAATCTTATCTTGTAGGAGAAACTGTCGAAAAACAGAACGTTTGTGGAAATGCACAAGTTTGGAAGTCCACAGACTGCACTTGAAGGAGCTCATCATGTCACTAAATGATATAATAAAACAGGCCAGATCTGCATATTTCTCTAATCTTGTTGTTCTGAACAAGAAAAATCCTAAAGTCCTGTTTGACACAATATCAAGAATTGTCTCTCCTTTAGCTCCTCATTTACCAGTCCACTCAAAGTCTGACTGCAACAGGTTTTTAAATTCCTTTGTGAATAAGGTACATGATATACGAGCTTCTATAAACCCATCCTCTGTCCACACATCCTGGGGTTTATCTCCTCAGTGCTCTTGGTCCACCTTCTCACCTGTCACTGAAGAGGATATCAAGGGTCTACTAAAAAAGTGAAACCATCATCAAGCCCTCTGGATGTAATGCCAGCTTGCTTTTAAATGTATTTGATTTAGTTGGTCCTTATGTTGTTAAACTGATCAACCTTTCTCTTTTAACTGGTTCTGTGCCCAGCTCTTTTAAACAAGCGGTCCAGCCCCATTCTGAAGAAGCCCAATTTGGATTCTTTTGAACCAAACAACTACAGGCCAATCTCTAAATTGCCTTTTTATCTAAAATCCTGGAGAGAGTGGTGGCGGAGCAGCTGACTGCGTTTCTTAATGAAATTAATGTTATAGACAAATTTCAGTCAGGCTTCCGAAAATGTCATTCAACAGAGACTGCCCTGCTGAGGATATCAAATGACATTATGATGGCAGCTGACTCTGGGCAGTACTCAGTCTTGATCTTACTGGATTTATCGTCTGCTTTTGATACTCTGGACCATAATATATTGTTAAAGCGTCTGCAATATGAAATGGGTTTCTCTGGATCAGTTCTAAAGTGGTTTTCCTCTTACCTGAGTGACAGATCATTTTGTGTCTGTATTAACAATATTCTGTCTGAAATGACCCTCTGTCATATGGAGTTCCTCAGGGCTCAGTCTTAGGTCCTCTTTTGTTTTTATTGTACATATGCCCTCTTAGTGAAATATTTCATGGTTTTAAAAATGTGTCTTATCACTTTTATGCTGATGACATTCAGTTGTACTGTTCTTTTAAAGACTCTGAGTTTTATAAACTTACTGAATTGTTGAACTGCTTGACTTGCTTAAAGAACTGGTTATGCAATAACTACCTACAGCTAAATACAAAAAGACTGAAACTTTAATCTTTGCACCTGACCAAAAATACTTCAAATCAAACAACACCTTGGTTCCCTGGGTTCTTCCGTCCAGTCGAGCCTCAGAAACCTTGGTGTTCTGTTTGACCAATCTATGTCTCTGGACAGTCATTCTAGACAGTTGGTCAAAAACTGTTTTTATCATCTAAGAAACATTTCTAAATTGAGAGTGTTATTGTCTAAATCTAACTTGGAGATGATTATTCATGCTTTTATTTCTTCTCGTCTTGATTATTGTAATTCTCTTTTTATTTGTTTCAACAAATTGTCTCTGGGTCGGCTTCAAATGGTGCAAAATGCTGCAGCCAGGCTTTTAACTGGAACCAACAGAAGGGCTCACATTTCACCGGTTTTAGCTTCACTTCATTGGCTTCCAGTCAAATTCAGGATTGATTTTAAAATTTTAGTCTTGACTTTTAGAGCTCTACATGGACAGGCCCCCCAGTACATCACTGACCTGCTGACCCCTTACTCCTCCTCACGCACTCTTCGGTCTTCAGGTCAAAACCTTTTAATGGTCCCCAAAACACGTTTGAAAACCGGGGTGACCGGTCTTTCCAAACAGTCGCCCCAGACTCTGGAACGCCCTGCCCCTGTCACTGCGAGTGGATATTTCTGTTGATTCTTTTAAAAGCAGCTGAAGACACTTTTATTTAAACAAGCTTTTAGTTGATTGGGCTTTTATGTTTCAATATTCTGTGGTTTTAATTTTTTTTTCTCTAAGTTTTATTGTTTTTATTGCACTTTGTAAAGCACTTTGTGATTTATATCTGTGAAAGGTGCTATATAAATAAAATTTACTTACTTACTTACCTCTGTCTGCTCGTACACGACGTACTCCACTCTAACGCACTCTACCTCTGTCTGCTCGTACATGACATACTCCACTCTAATGCACTCCACCTCCGTCTGCTCTCATACATGTCCTGCTCCACTCTAATGCACTCCACCTCCGTCTGCTCTCGTACATGTCCTGCTCCACTCTAATGCACTCCACCTCCGTCTGCTCTCGTACATGTCCTGCTCCACTCTAACACACTCCACCTCCGTCTGCTCTCGTACATGTCCTGCTCCACTCTAACACACTCCACCTCCGTCTGCTCGTACATGACGTACTCCACTCTAACACACTCCACCTCCGTCTGCTCTCGTACATGACATACTCCACTCTAACACACTCCACCTCCGTCTGCTCGTACATACTCCACTCTAACACACTCCACCTCCGTCTGCTCTCGTACATGTCCTGCTCCACTCTAACACACTCCACCTCCGTCTGCTCTCGTACATGACGTACTCCACTCTAACACACTCCACCTCCGTCTGCTCTCGTACATGACGTACTCCACTCTAAGAGGTGGAGTAAAGGGGAGACATTGAGGACTTTACAAACTGCACGTTGGAGTCCCATAATTCCATCTGAACAGGAACCCAAAAAAGTGTCAAGTGGTATATACGAAAATATTACGAAGCCCCTCTGGTCACACTATGTCAAAAAAAATATATATAACAAACTCGTGGCCTCAAGATAAGTGAATATAAAAGGAGAATGCACAATGGAGCAGCTTTTCTCCCGAAAGCATGCACGCTAACTCTGCCACCCATAAGGCTCATACATACAGCCAGATGGAGGTACCGTGACCTAAGCCTAGAACGCCCTCTGCTGACGTTTTATCGTAGGCTATACAGACATGCTTTTCCAAAATGTGAAACACTTAATCAATAATTAATGAACCAGTCTGACTATAGACTATCTTAAAATCATAATCAGAAATACTTTATTGATCTTTATTGATATCAATAACCCAGGGGACAATTGTTGTGTCACAGTTGATGTGCACATCAAGACATTTAAAGAAATATAAATAATAATATAAGTTGGTAAATAAACAAGTAGCCTATACACATGTAAAAAGTATAAATATGTGCTATAAAATATAAATAAGAGTTATAAAAGACCATGGATATGCAGCCTACAAGATTTACATTACTGTATTAACAGAATTGAATTGATTGTGATGAACAGTACTAGTAAATAAATAGAAGCAGAACTGCAGCAAACTATATTACACTGAATATTAAAACAGATAATATTGCACAGAATGTGAAGTATTACATTGCACTACAGCACAGGGTCCATTTAAATAACAAAGGGTCCATGTGTCAGACACTTCACTATCGAGGCCACGACTTAGCTTATCTTCAGGCCACGACTTAGCTTATCTTGAGGCCACGAGATAGGCGTATCTTGAGGCCACGAGTTAGCGTATCTTGAGGCCACGAGTTAGCGTATCTTGAGGCCACGAGTTAGCGTATCTTGAGGCCACGACTTAGCTTATCTTGAGGCCACGAGATAGCGTATCTTGAGGCCACGCGAGTTGCTTATCTTGAGGCCACGAGATAGCGTATCTTGAGGCCACGAGTTAGCTTATCTTGAGGCCACGAGATGGCGTATCTTGAGGCCACGAGTTAGCTTATCTTGAGGCCACGAGATAGCGTATCTTGAGGCCACGAGTTAGCGTATCTTGAGGCCACGAGTTGGCGTATCTTGAGGCCACGACTTAGCTTATCTTGAGGCCACGAGATGGCGTATCTTGAGGCCACGACTTAGCTTATCTTGAGGCTACGAGATAGCGTATCTTGAGGCCACGACTTAGCTTATCTTGAGGCCACGAGATAGCGTATCTTGAGGCCACGAGATAGCGTATCTTGAGGCCACGACTTAGCTTATCTTGAGGCCACGAGTTAGCGTATCTTGAGGCCACGAGTTAGCGTATCTTGAGGCCACGACTTAGCTTATCTTGAGGCCACGAGATAGCTTATCTTGAGGCCACGAGTTAGCTTATCTTGAGGCCACGAGTTAGCGTATCTTGAGGCCACGAGTTAGCGTATCTTGAGGCCACGACTTAGCTTATCTTGAGGCCACGAGTTAGTTATATATATATTTATTTTGACATAGTGTGACCAGAGGGGCTCTGTAAAATATAGACTAATATCAAATGGTGAAAAAAGGTAGAAAAACACCCTGAGGGAGACCGACGGTTTGGTCCATATTAAAGTTGATCAGAAAGTAGCCTGTTAGCAGCGAGCTAAGAAAAGCTAACTTGTTGCAATGTAGCAACAGTTTGTTGGAGTTTTACAAACTCCTCCTTCTGAGCGATGACCCAGCGTTTGTGTTTATTTAATTGCATTTAGTCTCTGCAGGAATATATGTTAGGTAAGGTCAGATTAATTATTATTACTTTTCACCTCCCCCTCCTCTCCTCCATAAGGGTTATGTGATTTTTGACCAGCACCTTAAGGCACTTGGCCCACAGGAATCATAGGACATTAGCAAAAAGGAAAAGATGTTTTCTCCAGTAGATGGGTTAGACGCAGAGTCTTTAATAACCCCCTCTTAGTTTTATTGGGATTAGAGCTGGTTTTACAAAGATTAGAGCTGGTTTTACTAAAATTACAGCTAGTTTTATTGGGATTAGAGCTAGTTTTATTGGGATTAGAGCTGGTTTTACTAAATTTACAGCTAGTTTTATTGGGATTAGAGCTAGTTTTATTGGGATTAGAGCTGGTTTTACAAAGATTAGAGCTGCTTTTACTAAAATTACAGCTAGTTTTATTGGGATTAGAGCTAGTTTTATTGGGATTAGAGCTGGTTTTATTGGGATTATAGCTAGTTTTATTGGGATTAGAGCTGGTTTTACTAAATTTACAGCTAGTTTTATTGTGATTAGAGCTGGTTTTACTGGGATTAGAACTGGTTTTACTGGGATTAGAGCTGTTTTTACTAAATTTACAGCTAGTTTTATTGTGATTAGAGCTGGTTTTACTGGGATTAGAGCTGGTTTTACTGGGATTAGAGCTGGTTTTATTGGGATTAGAGCGAGTTTTACTGGGATTAGAGCTGGTTTTATTGGGATTAGAGCGAGTTTTACTGGGATTAGAGCTGGTTTTATTGGGATTAGAGCGAGTTTTACTGGGATTAGAGCTGGTTTTATTGGGATTAGAGCGAGTTTTATTGGGATTAGAGCTTGTGTCAGACTACCTTCTCCACGGCCTCTCGGTGCACAGTCAGCAGGTCCACAGTGCGGCTGTAGGCCTCCTGGATCAGGGCTCGGACCTCAGTGTCTATGAGTCGGGCTGTGGCCTCGCTGTAGGGTTTTTCAAGGACCATCTCTCCCTGACGCGGCAGGTCGAAGGACACCTGGCCTACCCTGGGGTTCATCCCAAACTGAACAATCTGAGACAAGGTCAGAGACAGAAGAGTCACTGAGAGAAAATCAGCGTGACGACTGCTTTATTTAATTAAATTTTGGTCAACAAAAAGAATACTACATTTTCATTTAAACATAACTTATATTGACCAAAAGAGTGAAGGCTGAAGTAAAAAAAAAAAAAAAATTACCAACCCTTTTAAACACTATGATACAACTAAAAATATTTTAAATATTACTGGGGAGCTAATAGTTTCTAGCTTTATAAAATATTAATAATGTTTTTTAATTTAACTTAGTCTTCAGGTTTTAGGATATATATGATTTTAAAAACACTGTGTTAGTATGATCTCTAAATCCCACATTGTCTACAATTCTGATGGCTTTTTAGGGAATCTATATAAAGTCTCTAAAAAGGCTCTTAAAAGGTATTTCCACAGACTTCAGTAATTCATATACGGTAGGATGAGTGATCAATATAAGATGGAGAGAGCTTTCTGATTCAGTACAAACCTACACCTGCCCATTATAGCAATGCTTTTAACCATTTTTTTTAACAAATATTATCAATTTGTGGTTTCCAGCTAATATTGTGACTGAGGATCACTCAGAAGTTAATGCTCTTTAACGCCATTTATACATCAGTTTCAATCTCTATTTTTTTTATCTTTTCTATGTTTTCCAAATATTATTCTTTTTGTTTTTGTTATATTAATTTACAACTTATTACTGCTGAACCCTTCCTTCATTTTGTTTAACTCTGTTGTAAACTCAGGTACCATTAGTTGTAGGTCTTTACTTGAATCCACTTCAGTGATATCGTCCGCAAATAAGACAAATTTTATTTCAGTTGACACAATACGTAAATCATTTATATAAATCGTAGGCCGACTGCGTAACTCTGCATCGTACCTGAGCGTAGGCCGACTGCGTGACCTTGCGAAGGTCATCCTGAGCTCCAGTCGTGATGCGTTTAAAGAACAGCTGCTCCGACACGCGGCCGCCCAGAGTCATGCACATCCGGTCCATCAGCTGTTCAGGTGTGTACAGGTACTGCTCTTTTGGCAGGTACTGAGAGTAACCTAGGCCACGCCCCCGGGGGATGATGGACACCTTCAGAAAATGAATCCAGATGAGACCTGTTCAAATCCACCTAAAACCAGTTCAAAGCTGGATTAACCTTGAGGAGGGGGTCTGCGTGCTCCAGGAACCATCCTGCAACAGCGTGTCCCGCCTCGTGATACGCCACCACCTTCTTCTCCTCAGGCTGCAGCACCTGCGTCTTCTTCTCCAGACCTGCACATAGAGTCGCACTGAGCATGTGCAGAACTACTGGACAGACGTAAGCTCAATCAGAGAGCAGCATACAGAAAACATGTTAAGATCGAATGTCTCTAAAAATAAAAGCATGGTACAGGACTCTAAACACTGAAATAATCAAAAGTTACTGATGACTTTATTTGGAGATGCTATGGAACAAGCCAAGCTGTAATGCACAGTTATTTGACAGGACGGCTGCAGTTTGTGAGGCTAAACAACTCTGTATAAAGCAGGGTGGTGAGCAATGTAGGGGCCCCAGAAATTCTGGATTTTACACTTGGTATTTCAGTACTTATTTTAATATATATATTTTTATGTTTTTAGTCACTTATCTGTTTGTATTGTCTGTGTATTATATCATTGCTGCTGGACAGAGTTTCTCTGGTGATGAATAAAGTATCCATCAATACAATTGGTCATGATCCATCCATAGAAATAAGATTATGTCTAAAATGACTAGAGGCAATCTTTATAATAAGATCCAAGTCCCGACGTTATGACGGAAGAAATACGCAAACTTGTAATACAATCCTCAGCCCTATGTCATCTTGTCAAGTCAAGTTCGTTTATTCGTCTTCCTTGGGAGAAATTTGGTTTAGAGACAGGGTACTGCTGCATAGACAGACATACAAAAACATATAAACAACATAAAACATAAACATCCAACAAAGGAGAGGGTACATAACTGGCAACCAGATGGGACCAAAGTGCGAGAGGATCAAAGCTTCAATACTTAAAGTACATTGCAATTACAGTTACACATTTAAAGTGCCATGCACAGTAAAGTGCCAGTGCATGTTAAAGTGCTAGTGCATGTTAAAGTGCCATGCACAGTAAAGTGCTAGTGCATGTTAAAGTG
>JALDNG010004704.1:0-17097 GCA_024349245.1 Neodontobutis hainanensis
ATGTTGGATTATCAGATCATAAATTTTCTGTGAGTATGTTTTGTCTGTTCAGAAATGTATAACAGACATTTTTCAACACTATATTCTATTTAAGTTTAAAGTTGCATTTCATACTGAAGTGTCATCAACTCTGATGTTAAAAGTCAATTATTGATATGTGGAATATGAATATGTCAGGAGCAAAAAATATATAGCATATAAGAAAATGAAAAAATCAAGTCAACAGCTTCTCCCAGCTTTAAAGCCTATCCAAAAATTGTCATAATGCTTTCTACCTGGCATTTTTTTCTGAATTGAATATTCTTCTGTTCGTGTTGCTTTTACCCTAGGTTTAATGTCTCATCCAACACCCCAACCTACTGATCAAGAAAAAGAAAACCTTTGAAGAATACTGCACATATTGTCAAACGTCCAACATATTCTTGTGCTAAAAATAAGAAATGCATTCAATGTCAACGTTTTTGAACAGTAACAGAATGACAAAGGAAGATAGATTTGGACCTGAACCTGCAGTTGGTCTTTAGGGATGTCTCTGCCCTTTAAAACACTATCATGCACTGTTCCTGCTGCTTTGGGCCTCTGGGATCCAGTGTACACAGTGAATACCAGTACAAGCGAAGCTGTGAGGTGTCAGCAGTGCTACACTCTCCGAGGCATCAAGTATGAAACACAGCTTTGATGGCGCCCGAGCTGCTAGGTCCAACCTTACGCTGACCTCTCTGGGAGTGTGTGCTCCAGCTGTCGCCCTCCTCATTTCCCTACAGAAGCATCGTGTCTTTGTGCTTATAAAATTAAAGACACTCCAGACAAGCGGCCGCCTCCAGCCTCCTTGACCTTAGCGCTTGATTGGGACCAACATTGCGCTTCGTGATAAGTCCCCTGAGATGCTGCACACCTTACAACTTGGAAGCAGATGATAGGAGCGTGGTGTCCTCACATTGTACAAACACGGTACTCTGCCATGGTTGTCATGTCACGGTAGTGCTCACTGATGTTCCCCCAGGCATCGGCTCTCTTCTCGATACGTTTGAAAATGTTTTGGTGACATCTAAAAACAGCTTAAGTCTCATGTCTTAAGGCTAAAGGTTCTTTTTTTGCCTTTCATTTTTAATTACATCTAAATGACTCATTTTTAGCTGTTCCATATGACAGTGTATACAGTATAGTTACACAGGTTGTCAGGTCCCATTTGTCAGCGCTCACAGTGTGTGCACGATCGTGACAGTAATGTGCAGTTTAACATTTTGGACCAGTTCAAAAGTCAGTCAGATTAAAGACTGAATGATGAGCACTGTCCAAAACTAAACTTACAGATTTCAATTACAAACAATATTCAGAGATGATTCAAAATGGCAATAATTTTGATATGATAATGCAAACCAAAGAGATTAAGGTCTTTAAATTGTAGAATGTGGTTCTGGTAGAAAACCTACCCAATATAAAAGATGTCTCTAAAAACAAAAGTGACTATTAAAGCAAGTTATTGATGTCCGCTGACAAAAGAGCATAATTGATGGATTGGGTTGAGGATTAATTTTAGCTTGATGCTGCATAGTGTGGCATTTTGCTTTTTGTTTAAACTAAACTTCCAATGACTTTGTGAATTAGATATAGCAGCAGTAAGTTTAAGCCCATCTGTTAACTATATGAGAGAAAAATTACTGTTCACTTTAGCTGTTCACTTGGACTGCCATGTGTGCTTGATAGTGGTGCATTTCTCTCTCTATCTTGCCCTCTTTTCAGATTTAGTTTCCACCGCATTTGAAAATAAACAGCATGCTGGTCAGGACTATGGCTCACTGTGGACTGCAATCCAAATCCAATATTGCCTCAATATATATCAATATATTTTTACTGAGTTAAAAAGACCAAGATAGAAAAGCAGGAAATGTGCTAACCAGTATCAACAAGTAAACAAGAGCGTAACTAATGTAGCTATCACACCTAACCCCAGAACATCTTTTTATCCCTGTTGTGGCAGAACAGTAAAAGGCAAGAGAGGTGTAATCAGTGTACATCCTAATGGGAACTGATTCTTAGTAAGACTGGCAACTTGACAGCATTGTCTGGCATTAAGAGTTAAATCTTGAAATAAACATTGCTAAATAAACACATTTTATACAATTTCAGATTTCCTGTATTCTGCAAACTGAGATAACAAAATCTCATTAGGTCAGTGACTTTAGTTTTTGTCAACAATTGTTGCTTTACTTTGTGCACATTTATTTTCACATTTTCTATTAACAAATTATCTAAAGTAAATCATTTAAGATTTTAAATTCTCATAAATTGTTTTCTAAGGTCCAATGTGGGATTTTAGAGTTCCTCTAACAGCAGTTTTAACAGCAGTAAAACGTGAGAAGAAATTCCCTTTGGAAGATATTAAATTTACCAAATGTTCAGCATTAAGAAGCAATAAACTTGATTGATAAATGATTCAAATAATATGGTATTTTATAAAGTCACAGCTGTTTTCACCAATTTACTGTCACATAATCTCTTGATAATTGATGGCAAGGACGTGTTGCCTTCTTTAACAGAAAAGTCACTAATACCTCATTAGCCATTTGTTCACTGTTCATAGCTTCCCATGCTGCAGTTAAGACAAATGAGTGAATCCCTTCATGCAGCATTACAGTGCTTTTGGGAGCAGCACCTTTAGGAACCATCTTTGTCCTTCTCTCCAGTGTTCACAAATGGCAGGCCTGTTTCTAGCATAAGCCACTGGGGTAATGCCATGACAGAGAGACTGTAAATTGTTCTGCTTGTTATCCTCCGGCAACTGAAATCCTGCCGCGCAGTCAGGGCTCACACTGGTGACTGGGAGCTCCTTAGGCTGCCACAGACATTGTTAGGAGACTTCTGGTCTGCACACATACACTCCTCAAGGCCCTGCTGCAGCTGGGCCCCACTATCTTTCTTCCAGCTCAGGTCAGAAAATAATGCACCTATGTCCATCACACAGGCACATACAGAGGTGACACAAGCAAGGGCAGGCTGCAAGGCTTAACAATCATCTGATATACATACACACAATACAATAATGGAATAAGGAATGGTGAATATATGAATGTATTTCATTTGGTTTCTGTTCGGTATTCCAAAATAAGGCTATTTACTTAATATTGTTACCTGTTCGTATATTACCTTATTGTGACTATTTTGTAGAAACCAGATGGTATAGTATAGTTATTGCACAGAGAAAATATTATAAAAATTGTTTAGGTAAACAGTTAAATCTACCCCCAAAATATTTCTTTTGACATTGCATGAGGTATTTTTTGTCTTTTCAAAATAGAATTCAACTAAAAATCCACTATTTAAAAAAATGTACAAAAATGTAACTTTCAAGGTCAGCGAAATGAAATGCAATGGCAAAAACATTAGAGGTCGAGGTTGTAGGTATGATTCTAGGATAGCTGGCCATGCTAGGTCATTACATTACAGCAAATGGCTGCTAGAGGAAGTAGCAAGACAACTATATCAGGTTTAAAAATATGACAGCATAGTTGCATTTAAACCAGAACCCTTCCATCACGCAATGGATGCAATTGTGTGGACACAATAGTTACACTACAATTTTTTCTGTCACAGTAAAACATCTGGACTTTATGTGAATAATAATCTGCTGGACTAAAAACCTTAGTGATGTACTGTAATTTATAGTAACTTGATTTTTGCCAAATGAAGCTTCTTAGCGTTTTACAACTGATTACTTTTCTACATAATTGATTTAAAGTTGTACCTATAACTTGTTCCATTCAAAAAAGTTGGGTACAGTTTAAATAAAGTATTCTGCACTGTTCCTCACCGACAGATCAGGCATTATGGTCTATTTAGCTAGTCACTACTTTTCATGATTCAGTGTGGTAAAGTATTGCACACTACTGTAAAATGGCATGATCACTACATAGTGGACTATATATTGTCTAGTGAGTGGTTTAAGATATACAGCATATTGTTACTGTGAAATGTGCGACTGTGAAATGTAAGGCATGCTGAAATGTTGATGCCAGATTTGAGCAATATCTAGTAAAAAACAAAAGCATTTTTGCAGACATTTTATTAATTTGTCTGCCTTGTTACTGGCTTGATGAAACCTTTGCTACTTGTGTTACCGCGCATACTGTACCTGGCCTGGAGCTACAAATATGTAAGGACATCAACGTCTGTAAATCACTTGAGACTAAACATCAAACAAACGATCCACATGTCAAATAACGAACGCAGCCTTGCATCAATTCAGTCACTGCTTTACTCCACGCTGCCAACGCTGTGTACATGCAGCGTGTCAGCCCGCAGTCACAGTCACTTTTCAAGCAAATCCAGGACACGAGACACAGCAGAGAGAAGCAGTAAGTGAATCAGCCGTCTCTGGAGGCGCACTCTCTTGGAAGTCTGGGCCCTATTAGCTGCTTCGTCTCCCGCCAGATAACAGACATGAAAATCTCTTTGAGCGGCCCACCCTCCAGCCTTTCTATGATGGACTCCATTTTTCTTGTGCCTCTCCTGGTTCTACCTTTACCCAAGCACCCTTATCATTATTCACATTGAAAACAAATAGCTGCAGATCCTAGACTCAAATCTGCCATCCTTTCTGCAAACAAGATACAAAGCTTGGTGTGTTTCACAGACTGAGGTGTGGGGGTGTGATCTGGCCTAGAAAAAAAGTAGAAAGAGATAGCGGCAAAGATGGATGACGCCAGGCTGACATACATCCTGACACCTTCACAAAAGAAAACATCGACCACCCGCCTCACAAAAGCCAGGGGACGGAATAATGTTTTCCCTTTTCCCAGCTGCTGCCAATACAATTCAATTTTAAAAGTAGCGCAATCTTTCTTTCTTTGAAGTGGTACAGACAGGCACACATTAACGCAGCTCATTGTGCGCTGATAAAATACAGTGGGACAAACCGGAGCGAAAGCCTTCGACCTTGTGTGGCTTAGAGAGTGTGAGAGCCCCCGGGATCTAAGGAAATCAATATTCTGCATTTAGCTGCACAGGAGCCTCTGGTCAATGGAGCATCACAGCACCGCAGTGTTTTGCATCGACACAGAAAAAACACTGACCTAATCCCACCTTTAGCTTCACACTGAGAAAGGTCAAACCAACACGGTAACTGGATGGGCTTCTTGATTTGTGAAGAAGATTAGATCTAGAAAGTTGTGTTTGGTCTATTTACAATAGACTTAGCTTTTTCTGCTTCCTCAGTTAAATGTATTTTCTAGATTGAAAACTTGGTCTGCACCAGATGTAGCAGATGTATTGTTATCGCAATATTGACAATTGCCAGATGTACTTTTATCCTAATAATCAGAGAATTGCATGATACAAACATTTACAACCAATTGTTATTAGTACCAGAGAAATCACTTTAAAGCCTTGTATTTTTTCAAATATTTTAATTGGCTGTCATTTTTCCAATACCTAGGAGAATGTCTGTGGAGATTCTTATTATACAGGTTTAAAATACAATTGAAGGTTTAGAAAAAAGCATATAGATTTAGGGTTTGGATTGACAGGATTAGCAAAGAATTGCAACTTTGACAAAGTCCCTTGGATAAGGGAAGATTGTATTCTACCTTAAAACCCATTATTCAGATGCCTTCTGCTTTGGTAGTTTTCCTTATACTGTATCATGCATCCATACTTATTTACAATTTCACATGTCAGTTATTTTCCACTACTCTCTGATGACTTGTTTCTGAAAGTTTTATTATAACATAATTCAAACCTTACATTAAAATGCATTTTTTTTACCTTTTTTTTTTATATAAATTCTTATGTTCTGTTTACATCTTTAAGCAAAACCTTCCATGTACCATTGTTACTGTGTGTCTGATTTGCTTCATTCCTTGCAAGGATTCCTGGCCTTTGCTTGTTAAATTATAATCTGTCTTCACGTCTCTCTGGATAAATATAAGGACATAGAAAAAATCTTATAACAGTAACTAAATGTTTTAGGGTGTTTGGTCCAGTTAAAACAGAAGTGTGCAGGTGTGAATACACACATGGGAACTCGGGTCTGGAACATTGGACTTTCCTGGTATAAATACAGCCTTTGTAACATGCTTCAAGTATTGTTTTAAATACCAGATTTAATAATGTGGCACAATGTCAGTTTTACTAAAAGTGTTCATTGCTTTTTAGCACAGGAAAGACATGCATGAAGAAGCTTTTGTAACTGGCCATAAGTGTATATGTATTTGTAATCACTACGTTTAACTCAACAGACAAAGCAACAAGTAGCATGTGCGCGATATGAGATACAAACCCATGCAGAAACAGGACATACATTAATGCCAGATCTGAATGGCCTCATTACCAAAACTGCACCGACAATTGGGTTAGCGTGCATCCTCTTTAAAAAGTTAAGTGACATCTAATCTAATTTCTTCCTGCTGTAACATTGAAGCTCCATTGCACCTGGAGAAAAATGCAACACCAACAGAATTATCACACTTGAAAAGGTCCAATCTTCCAATTTAAACTGAATGTCATTCTCTCACTAAATACTTTTAATAATTTGAATTTAAAACAGTCTAAGCCCAGTGAACACAACATTAAATTACGGATTACAGCTTGGTTCCAGCAGTCATGTCTTTAGTTAAGTTAGTTAAGAGAATGGGTTTTTCTTGGAACTGTATTCTCTGATTAATCTTTTAGGACATTTCAAAGGTCAATTAAAACATTTCACACTTGACGAGGAATTACTTCATTAAGAGGAAGTGTTCTTTAGAGTCTCAAACAGTGCAGAAAATAGCGTTAATGACTGCTAATGGCTCATGCAACATAACCCAGCTGTTCCTGTACCAAATGACTTGACAACCCTCATGTGAACTCATGCCCTCCTAAAGTTCCTTCAGTCAAAATGGCTGCTCCAACAAATAAGTGCTAATAACTATTCATAAAACAACAATTATAATCCAGATGCACAAGCTATTTATATTATAGAACTCAAAGTATATAGAACATAACAAGCCTCGTCAATTCTTTACATGCTTTGTGTTGCTCCTCGTCAGAATTATATATCACAAACTAACAATGTGATTTAACTAGACAACAAAAACATCAAAGCAACAGAGAGACAGCAGTGGCTCACGACGGTGCCACAGTGAAAAACTATACATTTTTTGATTTTCAGTAAAATTTAAACATATATATATATATATATATATATATAAAACAAACTATTAGCCTAATAAATCTGTAAACTAGAAGGCAGTATGCTAATGTTATGTTTTTAGCCTATTGGCTTGTTACCTAAATTCCACCAGTGGCTCCTGGTAGTACTGCAGATAAAAAATCCCATGTGGCCAAGAAAGACATTTTCTGAGAAAATGCCAGGTATTTGGCAGGGCACCTATAATTTGTATTGTTGTAATTGTTTAGTAAAAATCTTCTAAATGGCCAAAATAATTTTTAATTTCTTTATAACAGCACTGCCTGTCCCTTTGACATCATTGGTTAAACTCGTGGAGTGTGACGGCAGGTTAACATGACAATGCCAGCATAATCCTAAAAAACATTGCTTCTTTGCCATATTGCCATATGCGCCAATTAGTAACTTCCAATAAAAATAAACAGACCATGTTAGATGAGCTGTTCACCCAGATTAATGAAAACATTGTTTAGCCTGTAGACAAAGACTTCTGAATATAACGTGTATTATCAATACATCCTTATATACTGTACCTGAGAATAAAAATATAAAACTTAAAAGGAGATGTTTTCTTGCAGCACTATTTATCAGGGCAGATAAAGATTGTAGGTTAAAAATATCAAACACAGAGTTTATCCACAATCTAGTTAGATTATGTTTGAATGAGAAAAGATGTATTTGTAAAAACTTCAAATAAAGATGATCTAATAATAAATAATTGAAAAATGTCTCTTGTGCAATGTATAAACATTTAAGTATGTACCTTTGTCCTTGATCAGTGTAGTTGTTGTCATATGATTCATATCCTTGTTCATCATAAGATGTTCCATAGCCGTCGTCATACTCCTGAAACAGAAGGTAAGTGCCTGGTTATTAAGAGCTGAGAGATGAAAACTGGCCAGGTTTCCATTCAAATTAATGTTTTTTCATCTTGATTTCTTCATGTTTCTTTTATTTAAAGCCTCTCATTATTGAAATTGTATCTTGTACTTGGCAACACACATTCCCACAAAACATAGAGTTACATTTTTAAAGAAAAAGTTAATGCAATGGCATCTGGACAAGGTTTTCAAGGTGAAGACGTTTTGTCACTTATTCCAAGAGACTTTTTCAATTTGGAGTTGAACTGATACGGGAGCTGAGCTTATATCTCTAGAGGGAGGAGTTTGATCTAAAACTAAACCTGATTGGACCAGGCTGTTCTGGTCTCATAGTCGTTACTCTGAAAGGACAGTTGTGAGGGTTGTTAAAGGCTCAGGAGAGTCGTTAGTGGCACTTTTACATTCAGGTGTTGTTCTAGAGTGAAACTATTCTGGTTCAGGTTTTAGAACGCTGTTGTAAATACTAAACAACAAGAGAAGACATTTTCCATTTTTACAAAAACCTCTCTCAAACC
Source organism: Neodontobutis hainanensis (assembly GCA_024349245.1). Lineage (NCBI taxonomy): Eukaryota > Metazoa > Chordata > Actinopteri > Gobiiformes > Odontobutidae > Neodontobutis > Neodontobutis hainanensis. The sequence continues at coordinate 8,562 of JALDNG010004704.1, forward strand.
ATCTTGATTCTCTGGTCAAAATTTGAACACTGCTGTCCTCAAAGAAATGTCCTTTCTTTGTAAGGTGCACTGCAGACTCAGGTCCACGAGGATTGTGCTGATACATCCTCTTGTCTCTACCTTGAAAACTCAGTCCAGACGCCGTTGCAGAAACCTTTTCTTCAAGATGACCTGGATGACTGAGAACCTTCACAGACATGTTTACATTTTTAAGTTTTAAAATTCAGATATTTTTATAGATTTCAATCATCTGTGACAGCTCTAATTTTGTATGCTTTGTGCTAAACTATGCTAAACACACATCTAATACTAATTTAATGTGAAATCATTTACCAAAGACCTGGATCTGAAAGTTAAGTGTGAATCCTTTAAGTTACAGAGTCTTGTTCTTAGACAGTCTTGAGTGTTGCTGTGGTGCAACAGCCCTGCCCCGTCAGCCGAGTGACAGTGGGACGTAAAGACTCTTGCTGTGGCTACGTTTCATCACCACCTCAAAGAGCCAGCCTGAAACATCTGTTAGTGCAGCAGCGATTTGGCTCATATGCCCCCTCCGCACCGCGCCCCGGCCCCCACCGTCAGGAACATCAAAGGCAGCCAGTGCTGCGCCCGTCCTAATTTAGGATAAATGGGACTTATGTTCCACAAAAGGCATCGACCCCTGGCGACACGGCTCTCATCCCCCACGCACTACTTGGCTAATTCCATCTGCCCCTGATTTGTATGGTGGAAATGAACGTCTGTACAATTTAGCAGCACTAGAAAACACTCATCACTTCCATATTATTATTAAAAGCCTAACTCCTGATTAGAAACATGCATTTGCCAAATGACAACATTGGACAGAGTTTTTTGTCTTTAATCCTCAACAAGCCAAGAGTTTGAGAAGGAACTGTTTATGAATCCCAATAAAGAAATTGTGTTGTTTTCTTTTCTGCTAGAGTAGCACAAACCAGTTCAGAACAAGAGGGTTTTTTACACTGTAGGGAGAGTGGAAGGTGTATTGTTGGATTCATTTTTGTGTGCCAGCCTCTCTTTGATCATCTCATTGGGTGCTTTTCAACACTTGTTTGAGATACCTTTGTTATATGTGTGTAAGTGGGAGGTCTTTTAGTTTTTAGCAAAAACTTATGTCAGTTTTCTCGATTGAGCTTGAGGAAAAATTGGTCTACTGGGTTAGGGTTAGGGTCTACATTTGAAATTTAGCAGAGCTCTTCGGGAAAGTCAGCAATTCCAGCACAAATGCAAGGGCTAGGTGTAGTCAACAAACGTCCAGTTTTTATTTTAAGTAAACTCGCTGGAACCCTGTTAAAAACAACCATAACTGCAGTAGCTTCTCATAAGACTTTTCAAAGGAGAAGTAATTACATTTGTAAGATTTCTTTTATTTGAAATACACTATTGTAACCTTTTTATTACAGAACGTCATCTATGAAAAGAATCTGTTATTTTGGATTTTTTTTTTGTGCAATATAAAAACTGTCTGAATGAAATACATTAAACTATATTTTTTAATTTGAGTTAACACACCTTAATAAGGATTTTAAAGCTGCAGTTGCACGTACAGTTGTGCTCATAAGCTCATAACATACCCTGGCAGAATTTGTACTTTTTTTGGGGGCCGTTTTTCAGAGAATATGAATGATAACACAAAAATCTTTCTTTCACTCATATAGTGGCAAGAAATAGTATGTTTTGGAATTTCCTAGTTATTTTAAAAAATCTAATCTAAACTTTGTGGACTACAGCTTCTCTGACTGATAAAAAAAAAAACTTAAATGTTTGACGTTTGCTCTGCTCAAGAAGAACATGTGATTTTGTTAGATTTCAGAGGACCTACGATCAAGTATTGTTGCTTTTAGTGCTGCAACTAACAATATTTTTTTCTGTCAACTAATCTAACAATTATTTTTTTGATTAGTCAACTAATCTAACACTTTTTATTTAATTAAATTTTTATTAATCTATTCTATTATCTATTTTATTAGGCATTTTAAACTCTTTTTAACTGATATAATTTGTTATTAATCCAGGATGTTTCCTTCTGAGGTGCTTGTGAAACGCAGTTGTGCTGCCATGAAACGCCATTTTGGTTTTGCAGGAAAATTATGACAATTTTATTTAGCCTCTGTTTAGAGTATTCCCATACTTTTGATAACTGTGGTCTAGGTTTTTGTGAAAGCACCATGATAATACTGTACATACTAAAAAACAATTGTGAATATCCCTTTAATGTATGAGTGTCTATGCAAGTAGAAAGATGTTCATTTGGTGTTGTTATGATACATTATACATGCCTGTAGTGTCAGTAGGATGAACCCTTGTTTGAATGTTTAACATGTTCTATGGTGTATACCAAATTGGCAAACATCAAATAATTGATATATATTTTAAGCAACAAACCAAATTTATGTGGTATAACCAAAACAGACCTGTTCTTGCATTGTCTTGCAAAAATTCAGTCCATTTGAAACAGATACAATATCTCCATTTCCTTGGACACATGGCTGTACTCATTCAATTTCAATCTTCTACAAAGGCTCTGTTTTACAGTACCTGCAACTGCAGAATAGAATAAGAGTGGCCACAAATACAAAACTGCAGGGATTGTAAAAAAGTGGAAAAAATTCAAGAAGCTGTTGGTGTGACATGTCCAATACAATACTCTCAAGTATACACCACAAGTCAAAACCTGTAGCAGGTAACAAAGTTAGTTTACTTTTACCTGACTTGCAACCTACTCTCAGGCAATTTTCATGACTACTAGTTGACAGTATTTGCCAGAATGCGTAAAATACTGGTTTCTGCAACATATTTTGTTACACAAAGAATAACTTGTATCGCAACAACATAATGGCCTCAAAACCATTGTCCAAACAACATTAAATAAAACTGTGGTGGATCTAAATAAAAAAGTCCTGGTTTAGATGTACTCATTCTTACATTTATTACCCCTGTGTGATTAAACATGATATAGTAAAAACAGATTTTTAAAACACCAAACATAAAGCCACCTGATTACATTCACTGTGATTGGCTGAGCACGGAGCTGAGATGCAGCCTCATAAAAGCGATGGCGGCAACACACAGAGGAGGAGGAGGAGGGGCTAATTAAAAATAACGAGCTGTGTGGGCACCAGTCATATTACATTAGCGATATCATGAACTTTTATCACTGCTTATTATTACCTGTTATTTCAGATGCATACACTATGTCTTCAAAACAAGAATGTGCTTTGTTTTCAAATTGGTATAATAAGTTTCATATCCTCCTGCTGGAGAAAAATTATAGTTACACTTTTATGATTATATTCTTGTGTTCAGATGGCTGCAGTTGATGCATTCTATAATAAATGTCTGTAAATAGAAAATCATTTTCCTCACTATCTCCACTTCTGGCTTTAATATTCTACTGCCCATTCTATCAATGTATTAGCGTTCACTGCCTCAACCACACTACCATACCGTTACATACCATACAGTTATGTGGTTATGTTGCACATTGAAAGTCACTAAAAACCTCAGTGTTTAGGTCAAACTTTAGTTTAAGCTTCTGTAAAAACATGCTGGTTGTGCAACAGAGCCCAGTACAAAAGCGATGGAATTTAATACAGTTATGTTATACGTATAGTTTGCTTAATAATGTTAATTTAACATTTATAAATCTACCTTGTTTATTTAATCATTTTGATTTTGTAACATTCAGGTTGTACAAAGTAAAGGTTGTACAAAGTAAAAACTTTTAGATGTTGTTGACGTTTTGGTCTGTAGATTTTAGCTATTTGGTAAGCCCACCTTATTGTTGGATGATGGCTATAAATACGAAAAAAAGAGACTTTGACTTAGATCTTTGTGTGTGTCTTTCTTCAATTCCTGTAAGAATATTAACTTTGTGTTTAACTAAACAGGCCCATGTTTCAGTAAACTGAGTAAAGTGAGACTAGATTTTTTTATGTTTAAATAAATATAATTTTTGTGACATTTTTGTTGTGGTGGTGTGCCTTGTGACTTTTCTAATGTAAAATGTGTACTGCGGCTCAAAAGGTTGAAAAACCCGACATAGAGAACCCCCTGGTAAACAGAAACACAAAAAAAGTGCTATATAACGTACTAAACCCAAGTGAACCAATCTGCTCGGTGGAACACTGGTCTAATGTAACCAACATAGGACTGATTTATCTTAAGCCCAAGTTGTGTGCCATTAATCCTTAAGGGAGTCCTTGTGCTGTTGTACGTGATGTTATCTAGATGCTGTTCCCTCGCGTTAGGCCACTCTGCCTGGCATTAAGGGACACATTAAACTTTAACAATGCCATGTTATTGCCATTTATTAGAGCAGCTACTCCATAATTGAGTTACAGACGAGCAGAGAGGAGAAACATGCTCGGTTTATAAATTACACTGGCACTTTGTGAAATTAGTCCTTTCTTATGGCAAAGCCGCTTTAAAACGCAGCAATGATAGTGCGAGTGAAACCATTGTGATATCTGATGTGTTTTGTATTGATACAGCATTTACTCCAAATATGTCGGGGTGCACAATAGGAGAGCGATGTTTCCAGCGCTAAACAGGATCAGCGTGACAGTGTTGAAGGAGGCGGGGGAGGGGGGGACCAGAGTGAGGCGGGCTCCTAAGTGAGTCTTTCATTTGTATGCCAGTGGATGGCTGAGAGGCGTGTTGTTAAAAGATAAGGACTGGCCTCGGAGGTTACTGACGACTAACGGAGGGCCTGGCACTGTGTGTAACAACAGCAATATCACAGCCGTGCCACAATAGCACTGCAGCAGATAGGCCAACATGACACTCTCTTTCACAGGCACACAATTTTGGGGGATGTTTTTCAGGAACTTTTACATAATGAATGAAAATGTCGATATATGGGATGGAATCTAAATATGTTGGAGTTACTATGGAAGTAAAGCAAAATAACCAGCTGAATATACTCATTCATTCATTCATTTATTCATTCATTTTCATTCATTTTCTACCGTTTTGTCCCGTTAGGGGTTGCGGGTGACTGGAGCCTATCCCAGCAGCTTTGGGCCTGAGGCGGGGTACACCCTGGACAGCAGCCAGTTAGTCACAGGGCTGACCAGATGAATATACTGAATACTGAAAATGTGAGTATAATAAAACAAAAGCCTGAATACATTGAATTACTATATATATATATATATATATATATATATATATATATATATATATATATATATATATATATATATATATATATATATATATATATACATACATATATATATATATATATATATATATATATATATATATATATATATATATATATATATATATATATATACATATATATATATATATATATATATATATATATATATATATATATATATATATATATATATATACATATATATATATATATATATATATATATATAGCAGCTGGATAGCTCAGCTGGTAAGGACAGGGCTTTTCACACGGGGACCCGGGTTGAATCCCCCTCGGGTGCTATCCAGTGGGGGTCCTTAGGCAAGACCCTTCGCGCTACTGCCTACCTCATAAAAATGGTGAGAGACAATAAATGCTATGAGAAGCCGGATCAGACGGCGACCGGCCAAACAAGGTCTGCGTCAGGTGTTGGGGAACCAGAGCAACTTGATGACAAATGGGCTACTGGAACAAGAACAGGAACAAGAACAGGAACAGGAACAGCACGGAGATGGACGAGATGCGATAACAAGGCTCTGTTGGAATGCTACTACTCCAGTAACCCTAGTCAGAGGGGTTACATGAAGAGGATGTGGGATGAATGGTTACTTCGAAACCCACAGTCCAGGCTTACACCGAAGCACCTAGTAGCTCAGTGTTCCAACATCCACAAGCGGCAACTGCTATCACAACTTGAGATTGACGAGATACAACACAAATGCTACGGCAGGGAGCCAGGACGAGAGGTCAGAGGGAGCCAACGAGGGCTCCCCAACCAGAGATTGGGCACGAAGCCCCAATAAGTGCAATAACGCTGAGCGAGGCAGCGACTGACCTGAAAGACAAGATCATGGCGAGAATGAATGAAAGGCAACCCGACGCCAACTACAACGGCTAAGTGAAGTACCATCAGAAAGTCTCCTAGAAGATGTGAATGCAGCATTAAGTGCGATCCCTACCACAACCATCACTGAAACCAATGAGCTGATATACACCTCAGCAGCAGTGATCCTTGAGATGCTTGGCTATAAGAGCAACCATGGGAACCATGATAAACAATACCCACCATGGAAACAAAGGCTGGAGGCTAAAATCAAGAAGGCACGGAGAGAAGTGAGCCAACTGACAGAGGCCAAGAAAGGTGCAATGAGAAAACAAGTACCCAATAGGTACAACCAGATGCCAATACCTGAAGCACTTGAAACTGCCAAACAAAGGCTCCAAGCCTTGGCCAGCCGCCTAAAGAGGTACACAGAGAGAATGAAGCCAGAAGAATAAACCGGCTGTTCGCAACTCAACCTGCGAAAGTGTACGCTCAGTGGCAGGGTAATAATAACAGCAGGGCCGACCCACCAAGGCTGGAAACTGAACAATACTGGAAAATATATGGGAGAGGGAGGCATCACACAACAGCGATGCACAGTGGCTGGTGGCTCTGAGAGAGGACCACAGCAACCTCCTGAACAGAATCCAGTTACCATCACAGCGGCAGGCGTTCAAGAAAGAGTCTCAGGTATGAAAAACTGGACAGCACCGGGCCCTGACAGGATCCACACCTACTGGCTAAAGAAGTTCACTGCACTCCATGAGCGCCTTGCAGCACAAATGAACCAGCTGCTAAGGGATGGGGCGCACCCTGAATGGCTTACCGAAGGCGTACAATCCTGATCCTGAAGGATCCCACAAAGGGTACAGTCCCATCCAACTATCGGCCAATAACCTGTCTCTCCACAACATGGAAGCTCATGTCAGGCATCATCGCGGCTAAGATAAGTGGGCACATGGATCAATACATGAGCAAAGCACAGAAGGGCATCGGAAAAGAAACCAGAGGAGCCAAACACCAACTCCTGGTTGACAGAACAGTCACCCAAGACTGCAGAACCCGACACACCAACCTGTGCACTGCCTGGATTGATTACAAGAAAGCATATGACTCAATGCCACACACATGGATCACTGAATGCTTGGAGATGTACAACATCAACAGGACTCTAAGACACTTCATTGCAAACTCGATGAGGCTATGGAAAACCACCCTTGAGGCCAATGGCAAGCCACTTGCACAAGTATCCATCAAATGTGGCATATACCAAGGAGATGCTCTGTCCCCACTGCTGTTCTGCATAGGTTTGATCCCCCTCAGCCAAATAATCAACAAGACTGGCTATGGATACCGACTCAGGAATGGGGCCACCATCAGTCACCTCCTCTACATGGATGACATCAAGCTATACGCTAAGAGCGAGCGGGACATTGACTCACTGATCCACACCACCAGGATCTACAGCTCTGACATTGGGATGTCATTCGGGCTTGAGAAGTGTAGTCGAATGGTGACAAAGAGAGGGAAGGTAGTCCACACAGAAGGGGTCTCACTACCAGAAGGAACAATAGCAGACATTGAGGATGGTTACAAGTACCTTGGAATACCACAGGCAAATGGCAACCTTGAAGAGGTAACAAGGAAAACAGCAACTGCCAAATACCTCCAACGAGTAAGGCAAGTCCTAAGAAGTCAGCTCAATGGCAAGAACAAGGCACGGGCAATAAACAGCTATGCCCTGCCAGTGATCAGATACCCTGCAGGAATAATAAGGTGGCCAAAGGAAGAGATACAGACCACAGACGTTAAGACACGAAAGCTCCTCACCATGCATGGAGGGTTCCATCCCAAATCCAGCACCCTGAGACTGTGCGCTAGCCGTAGGAAGGCGGCCGTGGACTAGTGAGTGTGAGAGCCACTATCCAGGATGAAACATCCAAGATCCACAAGTACATCAAAGATAAGGCCCCGACAGATGACGTGCTTAGTGAATGTCTCAGGCAACGGGAGCAGCGGAAGAGGAGCTGGAGGAGGGACCATCATGGGAGGACAAACCCCTACATGGGATGTACCACCGAACATAACTGAAGTGGCTGATATCAAGAAATCCTACCAATGGCTAGAACGGGCCGGACTGAAGGACAGCACAGAGGCACTCATCATGGCTGCACAGGAACAGGCCCTGAGCACCAGAGCAATAGAGGCCCAGATCTACCACACCAGACAAGACCCAAGGTGTAGGCTGTGCAAACAGGCCCCTGAGACAATCCAACACTTAACTGCAGGGTGTAAGATGCTGGCAGGGAAAGCATACATGGAACGCCATAACCAAGTGGCTGGCATAGTGTACAGGAACATCTGCACGGAGTACGGACTGGAAACCCCAAGGTCAAAGTGGGAAACACCTCCAAAGGTGGTAGAGAATGACCGAGCCAAGATCCTGTGGGACTTCCAGATTCAGACTGACAGAATGGTAATGGCGAACCAACCAGACATCGTGGTGGTCGACAAACAGCAGAGGAAAGC
>JALDNG010004705.1:0-15681 GCA_024349245.1 Neodontobutis hainanensis
CAAACTCAAACTACAGCAGCCTCAGAGGGTCAAACTCAAACTACAGCAGCCTCAGCATGTCAAACTCAAAATACAGAAGCCTCAGTGGGTCAAACGCAAACTACAGCAGCATCAGAGGGTCATACTCAAACTACAGCAACCTCAGAGCGTCAAACTTAAACTACAGAAGCCTCAGTGGGTCATACTCAAACTACAGCAGCCTCAGAGCGTCAAACTCAAACTACAGCAGTCTCAGAGCGTCAAACTCAAACTACAGCAGCCTCAGCATGTCAAACTCAAACTACAGCAGCATCAAAGCGTCAAACTTCAGCAGCCTCAGCGTGTCAAACTCAAACTACAACAGCATCAGAGGGTCAAACTCAAACTACAGCAGCATCAGAGGGTCAAGCGCAAACTACAGCAGCCTCAGAGCGTCAAACTCTAACTACAGCAGCATCAGAGCGTCGAACTCAAACTACAGACGCCTCAGTGGGTCAAACTCAAACTACAGCAGCATCAGAGGGTCAAACTCAAACTACAGCAGCATCAGAGTGTCAAGCGCAAACTACAGCAGCATCAGCGTGTCAAACTCAAACTACAGCAGCATCAATAGGTCACACTTAAACTACAGCAGCATTAGACGGTCAAACTTAAACTACATCAGCATTATTGGGTCAAACTCAAACTACAGCAACATTATTGGGTCAAACTACAGCAGCCTCAGAGGGTCAAACTCAAACTACAGCAGCATCAGAGGGTCAAACTCAAACTACAGCAGCATTAGTGGGTCAAACTCAAACTACAGCAGCCTCAGAGGGTCAAACTCAAACTACAGCAGCCTCAGAGGGTCACAACTCAAACTACACCAGCCTCAGAGCGTCAAACTCAAACTACAGAAGCATCAGAGGGTCAAACTCAAACTACAGCAGCCTCAGTGTGTCAAACTCAAACTACAGAAGACTCAGTGGGTCAAACTCAAACTACAGCAGCCTCAGAGGGTCAAACTCAAACTACAGCAGCCTCAGAGGGTCAAACTCAAACTACAGCAGCATTATTGGGTCAAACTCAAACTACAGCAACATTATTGGGTCAAACTACAGCAGCCTCAGAGGGTCAAACTCAAACTACAGCAGCATCAGAGGGTCAAACTCAAACTACAGCAGGATTAGTAGGTCAAACTCAAACTACAGCAGCCTCAGAGGGTCAAACTCAAACTACAGCAGCCTCAGAGGGTCACAACTCAAACTACACCAGCCTCAGAGCGTCAAACTCAAACTACAGAAGCATCAGAGGGTCAAACTCAAACTACAGCAGCCTCAGTGTGTCAAACTCAAACTACAGAAGACTCAGTGGGTCAAACTCAAACTACAGCAGCATCAGAGATCAAACTCAAACTACAGCAGCATCAGAGGGTCAAACTCAAACTACGGCAGTATCAGCGTGTCAAACTCAAACTACAGAAGCCTCAGAGGGTCAAACGCAAACTACAGCAGCCTCAGAGCGTCAAACTCAAACTACAGCAGCCTCAGAGGGTCAAACTCAAACTACAGCAGCATCAGAGTGTCAAACTCAAACTACAGCAGCATCAGAGCATCAAACACCAGCAGCCTCAGCGTGTCAAACTACAGCAGCCTCAGCATGTCAAACTCAAACTACAGAAGCCACAGTGGGTCAAACGTAAACTACAGCAGCATCAGAGGGTCAAACTCAAACTACAGCAGCATCAGAGGGTCAAACTCAAACTACAGCAGCCTCAGAGGGTCAAACTCAAACTACAGCAGCCTCAGCATGTCAATCTCAAACTACAGCAGCCTCAGAGGGTCAAACTCAAACTACAGCAGCATCAGAGGGTCAAACTCAAACTACAGCAGCCTCAGAGGGTCAAACTTAAACTACAGCAGCATCAGATTGTCAAACTCAAACTACAGCAGCCTCAGCATGTCAAATTCAAACTACAGAAGCCTCAGAGGGTCAAACTCAAACTACAACAGCCTCAGAGGGTCAAACTTAAACTACATCAGCCTCAGAGGGTCAAACTCAAACTACATCAGCCTCAGAGGGTCAAACTCAAACTACAGCAGCCTCAGCATGTCAAACTCAAACTACAGCAGCCTCAGAGGGTCAAACTCAAACTACAGCAGCATCAGAGGGTCAAACTCAAACTACAGCAGCCTCAGAGGGTCAAACTTAAACTACAGCAGCATCAGATTGTCAAACTCAAACTACAGCAGCCTCAGAGCGTCAAACTCAAACTACAGCAGCCTCAGAGGGTCAAACTCAAACTACAGCAGCATCTGCGTGTCAAACTCAAACTACAGCAGCCTCAGAGGGTCAAACTCAAACTACAGCAGCATCAGAGGGTCAAACTCAAACTACAGCAGCCTCAGAGGGTCAAACTTAAACTACAGCAGCATCAGATTGTCAAACTCAAACTACAGCAGCCTCAGCATGTCAAATTCAAACTACAGAAGCCTCAGAGGGTCAAACTCAAACTACAGCAGCATCAGAGGGTCAATCGCAAACTACAGCAGCCTCAGAGCGTCAAACTCAAACTACAGCAGCATCAGAGGGTCAAACTCAAACTACAGCAGCATCTGCGTGTCAAACTCAAACTACAGCAGCATCAGAGGGTCAAACTCAAACTACAGCAGCATCAGAGGGTTTATTAGTCCATACATTCACTGACCTGTCGACCTCATCCCGGGTCACAATGTCTTTTTTCTTCAAGGCTTTGACGGCGTAAAGTTTCCCCGTTTTCTTAAACTCTGCCAACAAAACCTAAGCAGAAACATTTGTGACCAGAATTCAGGCCAAAAGGGCACAAGAATGAACCAAATAAATATAGGATTTAAGATTACCTTTCCAAAGTGTCCTCTACCCAAAACAGAGATGTATCTGAAATCTTTCATCTTCATCCTACAAAAAAAAACACATTAGTTTTGGAAAACATGTGTTTATCATTGAGGTTAATAAAATATGAGCTGATATGATGAGTTTTACTTCAGAGCAGAAACAGTCTGATCTTCATTTCCTTCCAAATCCCTCATGGATGACTGAAAACACAAAACAAATTTATATGAATAATAATAATAATATCATAAGTGACATTTTAATATGTTGCTTGTATATTAGTATTTGAGGTTGAATGAATGCAGATTAAGTGAAGTTGGAGTTGACCTTAGTGTGGTAATAGTGGATTTCATCTCAACTTCATCATTTAAAGCACATAACATAGTAATGCTTTCAAAATGACCAATACATTGGATTTTACCAGGAACTGCTGCATACATTATTATATCATACATGATAGCATTATGGTGCGTTCCAAAGCAGTATTCTTCTGCAGCAGCTTCACAATGGCTCTCAGCTGATTGTTGGAGGAATTAATGACAAAGAATGTAGCTCAAATAATGGTCATCTGACTGTAAAATAATGCTTTATTTTATTTTATTTTTTGAGTTATTTAAGTTTTTGAACAATGCACAGAAAAAAAATCCAATTTACCACCTAAACATAGTCTCAACCTCTCTAGAGTTACCACTTTAGACCCCAGAGATCTCCACAGCTGGACAGAAGAAGTTTCACCTCAGACCCATTTGGACCTAATGGCTTGTCTAGCCAACATCAGTAAGAATTGAAACCTTTTTCAGGTTTTGTGTACATATACACTACATGACCCTCATATGGTCTAGACTCTTTCAGTCCGACGGCGGTGGTATTCTCGTTTCCCATACCTTATTTCTAATATCAAATGTAGATTTTGAAAGGGAACGTCTTGTGTTGTTTGGCTGCAACCCTTTTCCCTGAAAAAATAATGAGATGCTGCGCTTCAATGCCACACTGTGGGCTTGTCCCGGACGTACTTTAAACAAAATTGACCTGGAGACACTTCTGCGTTGCATGTTCTTATAGCTTCTGGCAGTTGTAGGAGATCAAGCAGTGTCACCAACAGGGGTTACATAAGCCAATTCTTGGTGTGTTTGACATCCGTTCTTCACAACCGGTCACACAAAGAAAGGTCCGCATAGCGTATTTCTACACAGTATCTTGGTCCCACTTTTTCAGGGATCAGGGTTGCACCAAGCAACCTGAGACGGACATCATACTTTATGTTATAATCTGACAAAATAATTAAATCTGAAAAATGACTTAATATAGCAACATAATTGTCCAAAATTATCTGCTTTACTGTGGCTTTGAATTGACCATTATCATCAACCGTCTCCCATGGAACCTCCTAAATGGTCGTTGCTTAAGGGCACGCCATACGCCGAAATACAGCGAAATACGGCGATATGCCACCGTCCACCAAAGGGCAGGCTCCAAAAGCGGAAATATAAAGAGAAACCCAACTTTATGGGTGTAAAAATGTTTACAACACCACTGAGCAAATCACAATGCTTTTAAAATGCACATACTGTAGCTTTTGGTGAGTTCAGAATCTTCAGAATGGCAGAAAACATGAAACATTCCAAAAAGGTTTACAACTTAACATCTAACTTTTATAACATTTACACAATCATTTATATTTAAAAAAAAGATTTTACTTTTTCAGAAAAACTTAATGTGCACAACTGGTTTACAAAATTTTTCCTTCACTAAACCACCATCAAACCTTTGTCTGAACAATCAGAAACAGCTTGTAGTGCTTTTGGTTATATATTTTTACAAACCTGGTTTGTTTTTGAGGAGGAAGCTTTTGTTTGGGAGTTATCTCCAAGTTAAATTTACAGCCTCCTGATAGCTGTAGCAGAATAGCCATGGCAACCAGCATTTTGATGTCACTCAGGTATTACTACTGTTTTGGTCAATGTCAGATTGTTTTAGTCAACCTTTTAATGGTTTAGTTATGTTTTCTTATCTTCAGCTTTATATCACATTTTTAAATTGAAAGAAATTGGGTTTAAACCGTCAGCATTTACCCTTTACAAGCATTCCCTCCAAAACAAACAAGTTGAGATCAAGTCTGTTGCTTCATTGCACTAGCTTGTGTTATGTTTTTATGAAAAAGTATGATTGCACAGACAAATGTATGTATATTTACTGTATTTTCTTGCTGGTCCGATCCAGATAAGGTTTCTCTGTTGATGCAGTTGGGAAGTGGAGGTTTGTCTGAGATGCTCAGGTTTATTACTGGAGCGTCACTGTAAACAAAACAAGAGAAATTGTCCATATTTTGCTTTCTACAGACACAATGAAGTGATGGAGGTAGCATCAAGGAGAAACAGAATAGAAAGCAGTCATATGTAAAAACAATAATACTATTTAACAGATTTAAAAAACCTTATTATTTGTTATAAGTGTGTTTTTACTGGGCCCCAGTAGCAGACATTCATGACATAAAGCTTGTGTTGCCCCTGTCTACTTCTCCATAATTGGAATATCCTGACAATTATCTACTGTAAGCAAAATAGCTTTCTGTAAGTATCTTATTAACCTCTTTTACAAAATACTGGACTAAACCTAAATATTTTTTACAATGAAAAAAAATTATAATAATACTAATAATTTTGTTAGTTATTTTTTTATACACCTTGGCAGTGTGGTGGGGCTCTGAGGTTTGTCTGTGGTTCGATGGTTTGTGGTGTTGTTAGAAAGAAAGTCTGGTGCCGTGGAAAAAGACGAGCTGAAGGGTGTGAATGAGCTGTAACGAGGCAGGATGCTCATCATGAGGTGACCCCATGTGGCAAAGTTCATGTTCATCTGAGCAGCGCGCAGAAAGTTCTTTCCTAAAACAGACGACAAACTCTTATGCAAATCAAAAGTTTAGTTCAATCATAAATGAAGCCTTATAATTTTTTGAAGATACCTCGCTCTTTTGTAAAGATGCATCTTTGTCGTCTCAATTTCGGCTGACGCTCAACAATCGTGTCCACAAAACGAAACTGGAAAAAGTAAATAAAAAAAACACTGAGCATTAACTCTAGTTTAACCACATGACTTGTCTATACACATCAAAAACTGGATAAAGAAGAATGGAGTTCTCTTATACTGCCAGAGCATTTTGCACCACCTACAGGATCCTGGAGGACTTTGTAGTGGTGGTGTAGAGTTTTTTTGAAAATAAAAATATTTTTGTGTATAATCCAACATTTTTTATCATTTCTATAAAGATTTAGTTTATTTTTAAACATGCACTTTGTGAAATGGGGTGCAGTGGCAGAATGGTCGTCCCATAACCGGGAAGGTAGGCGGTTAGATTTCACTCTCCCACAGTTCATATTGTATTTGTGTCCTAGAACAAGACACTTAACCCATCTTGCCTCCAGTAGTGTTCCAGCTGTAAGTGTTGAATTGAAGCTTAATGTATTTACATTTATTCATTTAGCTGACGCTTTTATACAAAGCGACTTACATTGTTCTACAGTAATTACCAGTGTTACAGCCACTGGAGGCAAGGTGGGTTAAGTGTCTTGCCCAAGGACACAACGACAGTATGAACTGTGGGGAGAGTGAGAATCAAACCACCTACCTAGAGAATGTTCAGTACAGTTCCTGTATAAAACTTCTGGTAAAGTGTGTACCTTGGTGTAGAGTTGTCCTTGTGGCTCCACAGTTAAAATCTGTGAACTGTTTTCCATCAGTTCCTCCAAACGCACAAACTTGATGGCGCACAAGGCCTTTGGGTCTCGACAGAAAACGCTCACCTCGAGCTCTCGAGACTAAAACATATGCAAACAATAAAGAGCAAATTAACTGTTTTTGCCATGTAGCTCACTAGTAACCTTTGTTCTAGAATATTTTTCTAATGAAATCTGCTTGGCAATTTTTTTGTTTTTACACAAGAATGCAGTGTGTTTTAGGCAGCATCTAGTGGCAAAAGCACAGAATTCTATCCCACACCTTTCACATTTTGTTTGTAGACATGGGAATAGCTGTTGATATAAATCATTTAATATATGCTTGATAATGTTTTTATTACTGTAAAATATTGATGATATAATTTGGTGTTTTTATTTATGTAGTTACAGCTATATAAAATTGTTTTATACAGTAATGAAATGAGTAAAGCTCACTGCAGTGTAGCCTAACGATAAAATGGAATGATAGAGCCCTCTGTTGACCACAGACAGAACTACAACAACAAGTCTCACGCGTAATAGATTTAGCTTGTGATGTAGATTTGTGTTCAGTTGGCTGGTGAGGTAAGGTGAGGTATGTGTGGTCTGCCCGGCCTCTTAAGAGTTACTTTAGAAAAGGTATCTCTAAGTTAATGTTCACGCTAATTCCAGTTACTTCTCACCCGTTCGAGTTGGACACAGAAGCTCTGATCCCAGCTCAGTTTGCCGACTGTGGCCCACAGTGTCTGACCCACCACTCTGCCATCCATTCTCACCACAGCAGTCACCTCTGCCAAAGAAAAAAAACTGTGTTTTTTAAGAAATCATTTTTCAGGTCTTTTACTTGGCAATTCACGACAGCATTTTATTTCATTAATCCTTGTATATTTAATAAAAGGTCCTGCTTGACTGTAAATGTTTTACTACACAGGGTTAACTGTATTTTGTATTATGTGCAAGTGATATTCTTGTATTTTCTCAGTAGTGTTGTATCCGATGCTTGTATGTAATAGCTATATGTTCAGCTATATTAGTAGTATATAAGTAGAACCTTCTTACAGTACATCATTTATCAATATATCTACTACATAATACAAGCACATCTTCATCTTCATCTTCAAATCCAGGGACAGTGTTTTTAAAGCTTAACTTAATAAAACAAAATACTTAAGACATGTTTCACAACAAACTTTACAGTCTGAAACATGAAAAACATTGAATACTTAAAATTAAATAACAATATTTTCCAGGAGAGTACACATTGTTTTCAGGACATTGGGGCATTTTAATCTATTTCTAGAGGTCATTTCAAAAATTCTCAATGTTTACAAGTTTTAAACATGGTCCATGTGTAGCCATTAGTTGCCTGGAATTATCCTGCCCTTATGGCTAACTGACTTTAAAAAACTTTAGAATAATTCACACAATAAAACTGTATATATATATATATATATATATATATATATATATATATTAGCCTTTGCCCACATATTAATCTAACAAATTTAAAGCTGAAGATTCAAAATGGGTTTAATGGGTTTACAAAGAGCATACATGTGATGTTGTTAATCTAAACCCAGTTGAGTCTGTCACCTAAACTAAACACTTGCAGACATTTTCCAAAAGTGGGTATAGTAAAGGAAGACTGACCAGTCAGAGCAGCTGTAGGACTCAGCTCTAAATCCTCACATCCAAGGAGTGTGACTTCAAGTTTACCTAAAAACAATGACAAAGTACTGGAGCAATCACAGCTTTATGTGACAAATGTTAAAATGAATGCAGATATATAATAGGCAATATTTTATCCAAAGAGTCCATTCCAGCAGACAATAGTAGCAATAGGTCACATACATCTATATTAATTTGATTATTTTATTTTAAATAAATAATGTTTCCAGAGGTTTAATCAAAGCAAGACTGTAGCCCATAATTCCTCTAATGCTCCAGTATTTGAATTCTGTCTTTGGCACAGAAGCTTTTATTATAGTACTGTCATCTCACATCAAGATGGTCCCCAGATTACATTATTTTTAGTGACAACTTCCTGTTGTTTCCTAATCTCCAGGATCCTTCCTGGGGAGGACTTTTTAAAAAGAATCCAGGTCTTCAGCTGCTGCTGGAGGCCGATGCTCTGTTCGAATAAAATTCCATCTATGGACCTTCCGTGGCCTTTCTCTACGCCCAATGCACCATGAAAATAAATAATAATAAAAAATAAACACCATGAAAATTAATAATTAAAAAATAAACACCATGAAAATTAATAATTAAACAAATAAACACTCGAGGAAACAGCAGCTTAGAGTGAAAAATCCTCAATTTAAATACATATGTACAGTTGTGCTCAATAGTTTACATACCCTGGCAAAATTTATGATTTTTTTGGCAAATATTTTGAGAATATAAATGATAACACAAAAAAACTTTTCTTTCACTCATAGTTAGTGATTGGGTGAAGCAATTTTTGTCAAACAATTTATAATTACCACACAACCTTCCCAAATGACCCTGATCAAAAGTTGGCATACCCCAGTTCTTAATACCATGTATTCCCATCTTCAACATCAATGACAATTTTTTTGTGGTAGTTGTGGATATGGCTCTTTATTTTCTCAGATGGTAAAGCTGCTCATTCTTTTTGGCAAAAAGCCTCCAGTTCCTGTAAATTATTGGGCTGTCTTGCATGAACTGCACATTTCAGATCATGAGTGGTTCAATGATGCTGAGGTCAGGAGACTGAGATGGCCAGCGCTGTGATTGGTTAAAAGCAAAACACACTTGACACATAAGTCCAGCCTCTTTATATCTGCACCGACTCAAGTTTCGCCCATTTGTACCACTGTCTTTGCCCTGAAAATTGGAAAAAGTAGATCTGGACACGCCCCTTAATGAGCTTCTGTCTCCACCAGATATCCCTGCGTTTTGATTGGGAAGATATGGTCCAAAGTCCATCCAACCGTCTGCTTAAACTGTGGTGGGGCATTTGATGATGCAGTTTGGCCACCAAAAGATGTTTATGTGGAGTTAGGCAGCTACCACCCCCAAAGAAAGGATCCTGGCAATTGAAAAACAGCCAAATACTACCCGGGAAGAGAAGCATGTCATTTTAGTATTATTGTCATAATTAACCACCAACAGGGCAACTCCAGATTTGTAAAGTCATTACATCATCAGAGAAGCTTTTCTCTGTCTGATGCCCGTTATGGCTGTAGCCTCCAAAATCACAGATTACACTGGGATTATCCTCAGCGTATGCTTCATTCTGTTCACGTCTGGGACAGTTATAATTGACAATGATATACGAGTCTACATTTATTATAAATATTTTACTAACATGCACTTATATAAGCTAACACTGAGCTGAGGAAAGAAATTATTGGTAATTGATTGATTGGAATTGATCGATCGATTGATTAATATTGGAATTCAATCAATACCAATTTCCTTTTAGCCTATTTTTTTTGTTTGCTTTACAGAATAATTTTCACACAGGTCAGTATATTATGTTCACCTAAAGCCTGTGTGGGGCAGATAATAAACCCTCCCCTGGGCCTGTGTTGGACAGGTGTTACAGGCTACAACCCACAGATCAATTACCTTGTTTATTATTACATTCATTATTTTATTATTATTAAGGTAATCACTTAATAAGATTAAACATAGGTCTGTTGCTAGTTTTCATCTGAGGAGGGCATTAACACAAGTTGTACATCATCTGTATTTAGGTCTTGTTAGTCTTTATGTTCAACAAGGATAATTGTAATGTTTTTAGTAAACACTTGCTATCTGGTAAATGATGACAGACTCCATTGTGATCCTGAATCTTTAGAGATGTGATAAATTAGTTGTCTTTTCAAATTACATTAATGTATTTTCAAAGCAGCGCTTTCTAAGGTGCTATGTTTAGCCTTGCATGCTAACACATTGACCTTGGCGTTTATATCTGGATATCAAAAAGGAACATGGAGAAGACAATGTTTACATAAGTAAACATTACTTCAGTTGTGATAATGTAGGAGATTGTCAATGTTTCCAGCAAAGAGTTTGAAGGTTGATGGAATTGATTATGTTGTGATGAAGATGAAAAGAAGTATGAACTGTGGGAAAGCTGATGGTGCAGACGCCAGTAAAAATGAGGAGGCATATGCAGTTTTAATTCAATTGCTGGATGACAAAAGTCTGTCCCTTGTAATGAAAGACACCACAGATGATGGCAGAAAGGAGCCACAGATTATGCTGGCAAGGGGAATCCACGCAAGTTTATACACAGCTGACTGTCAGGGTTCACGTTGGTTTATATAGTCTGTTTGTTTTGTTAGTGCTTTCTATGTATCTGTCTGTGTTGTTTCTGATGTTATGTTCTTTGTGGGTTTTATTTTGATATGTCTTGCCCCTGTCTGTGTTTGTGAAATGCTTCCTGCCTGGTGTCTTTCCCTCCTGTGTGATTACCTGCCCCGCCCTAATGTTTCACCTGTCCTTTGTTGTCTTTGTCTATATATACCTGTTTGTCTTTTTGCTCAGTGCCAGGTTGTCATCGTATCTTCTGTGAGTTCTGTTCTATGGTCTTTGTGAATTTTCCTAGTCTGTTTTTTTCTTTGTATTTATTATCCCGGATATTTTGTGCTCAGTCCTTCACCTTGGTTATCCTGTTTTCTAGTTTTTATTTTGTCACTTAAGAAATAAATTTTGGTTAAACCCTTTACCTGTTTCTGGGGTTATGTACTGGAGTCTTTCTGCACCTGGGCCATGACACTGACATCTCTTCAGAAAGGTACGTCACAGATTACATAATCCGTGCAGAGACTGCCATCACAGCACTGCGTAATGCAGGAGAGACTTTAAATGATGGTTTGTTGACCACAATGACTTTAAAGGGCCTGCCTGGCATATTTAAATCATTCTCTGTTCAGGTCACACAGAGTGATGAAAAGTTAAAAGGCGCTATGAGCGCACAGAGACGTTGTTGCTTTCAGGTCAGAGGATATTGTGATGAAAGTCAAAGGAAGAAACAATTGAATTGTGTAACACCTGTTACACCTGTGGACAGCAAGTGAGTGCAAGTCAGGCGCTGGGGAGCGTAGGAAACAGAGACAGTGGGGCAGTTTCTGTAAAAGCGCCACACACACAGATGCGCACTGTGGCCAGAAGAAACTGGACAAGGCGAAGCAAGCGGTAGACGAGGAGGTGGAGCACACGTTCTCATTCAAGGTGGAGCAGATGAACAACACCTCAATGAAGTGAAGGGCCTCGTGGTCGACTCCGGGGCCAACAAGCACATTGTTACGGACATCAGGAAATTCTAGGATTTTGACTCAAATTCTAAGCATCAGAACCATATTCTGGAGTTGGCTGATGGAGTACGCTAAAGTACGCTTGAGAGACAATAAAGGCTGCATTGTAGACATGATGCTGATGGAGGCGGTCTATGTGACATAATTCTCTCAGAACATCTTTTCTGTGAAAGCGCCAACTGCGCACGGAGTGACATTCACCTTCAAAGGACAGAATCGGCTCATTAACAGAAACGGTACAGCGTTTGATATTCATACCTGTGATAAACTGTTTTATTTAGGTACTGGTACAAATACGGTTGATGACTGTAATGTATGTTATGACATTATGTTATGACCACACAGAAGTGGCATGAAATATTAAGCCACTGTAATTATGATGACATGTTAAAGCTATAGAGTGTTACAGAAGGGATGAAAACCAAAGCCAAAACTGATAAATCCAACCTGAAATGTGAATTGTATAGTACAAGAGGCACATTTGCTCAGAGCAAAAATAGAGCTCCAGATGAGAAAGCTAAAGATGTATTTGAACTTGTCAATGCAGACCTGGCTGGACCAATACAGCCAGCAGGAAAAGAGGGTTTTAGATTTGCCATAGCATTTACAGATGGCTACTCATATACAACTGGGAAGAAGTCTGACCTGTCCAGAATTAGTGTTTGGGTCAGAATGTTATGTATTCAAATATGATGAGAAAAAGTTTAAGAAAAGTAATCTAATAGCTGGTATTATAGGAATATAATGAAACTTTTTCATCTACTGCAGATATGACCTCTGTACATGTCCTAATGCAGACAGCTGCACAATATGATTTAGAGTTAGATCAGATGGATGTTATAACTGCACCATGCTCCTATGGACTGCTCCTATAGACTGTATGCTCATATAGACTGCTCCTATAGACTGCACTTATAGACATCATGCTCCTATAGACTGCTCTTATAGACACCATGCTCCTAAAGACTGCTCCTATAGACATCATGTTCCTATAGACTGCTCTTATAGACATCATGCTCCTATAGACTGCTCTTATAGACACCATGCTCCTAAAGACTGCTCTTATAGACATCATGCTCCTATAGACTGCTCTTATAGACATCATGCTCCTATAGACTGCTCTTATAGACATCATGCTCCTATAGACTGCTCTTATAGACATCATGCTCCTATAGACTGCTCTTATAGACATAATGCTCCTATAGACTGCTCTTATAGACATCATGCTCCTAAAGACTGCTCCTATAGACATCATACTCCTATAGACTGCTCTTATAGACATCATGCTCCTATAGACTGCTCTTATAGACATCATGCTCCTATAGACTGCTCTTATAGACATCATGCTCCTATAGACTGCTCTTATAGACATCATGCTCCTATAGACTGCTCTTATAGACATCATGCTCCTATAGACTGCTCTTATAGACATCATGCTCTTAAAGACTGCTCCTATAGACATCATGCTCCTAAAGACTGCTCCTATAGACTGCTCTTATAGACATCATGCTCCTATAGACTGCTCTTATAGACATCATGCTCCTATAGACTGCTCCTATAGACATCATGCTCCTATAGACTGCTCTTATAGACATCATGCTCCTATAGACTGCTCTTATAGACATCATGCTCCTATAGACTGTTCTTATAGACATCATGCTCCTATAGACTGCTCTTATAGACATCATGCTCTTATAGACTGCTCTTATAGACATCATGCTCCTAAAGACTGCTCCTATAGACTGCTCTTATAGACATCATACTCCTATAGACTGCTCTTATAGACATCATGCTCCTATAGACTGCTCTTATAGACATCATGTTCCTATAGACTGCTCTTATAGACATCATGCTCCTATAGACTGCTCTTATAGACATCATGTTCCTATTGACTGCTCTTATAGACATCATGTTCCTATTGACTGCTCTTATAGACATCATGCTCTTAAAGACTGCTCCTATAGACATCATACTCCTATAGACTGCTCTTATAGACATCATGTTCCTATAGACTGCTCCTATAGACTGCTCTTATAGACTGTCAAATTAAATAGTAAAGGTGAACATACTGATCCAAAAAGTATTGTAGTAATTGAGTAAATGTAATAACTGAACATTTGTATTTAATGTATCTGATGCCGTGCAGTGTTGTAATCGGTCAATCTAAGAACAAATGGGGGTGTTAAGCTTTGTCATTGTTTGTCCTTAATTGACCCAGTTCCTATTTGTGGGCGTGGTTACAAACTGGTGCGCAAATCTCAATAAATGGCCACAGCCTTTTCTCATTGTCGTGTGTGCAAGCAGGCCAAACGTAAGTCGGTCTCTGAGTCCGGCCTTCTCCATGATGTACTGGCATTTCCAGCTCTTTTAAGGATGTCTGCACCAACATCTATATTATTAGGCTGTTTTACACCTATTTATCAACTACATTAAATTGGTATTTACTGAGTACAAAGTGTCACACGTTGCCACAGTGCTCTCTTCAACTCTGCTTTGGGATGAGCAGAGAGCGCGCTCACAGGGACATGCCGAGTAGCATCCTGACTAACACAGAGCAGTGAAATCAAATGAAGGTAGAGAAAGCTTGTTTTACAGTTGTTCAAAATGTAGGTTGTTGTTGTTAGTGAGCTCAAAGATAGCTAATTTATGTAGCCTACAGTTTATCAGAGTTTCCCAAACTCCTCCCTTTGAGCGTTACCATAGAGACCCAGTGATCTTTGATAATGGGCTGCAATTGAATTAATATTGTAGAGTTTTGTTCATTAAAATCAAGCACTTATAGTAGGTGTCTACCCAAAACCTGGTTTGTTAAATAAAAGGTAGAGCTGTGAAGGTAACATTACAAACAAATCATGATGTGAACAGAGGAAATTGAATTATGCTTGTGACTTAACAGGGAGAAGAAAAGAGAGTTTAAATTATTTTGTTTCTCCCTTGGCAACAAGCACTGACCACCTTGACTAACATTCAACATAGGCTAAATGAAGTAATATACTGTATAGTGTACATAAACATCAGTTAAGATTACTACAGTGCCAGAGAAATGGGCATGATTCTACCAACCATTTGTTGAAGAATCCTTCAATTCAATATGAGAATGTATATTTTGGACTTTAAAGTTACTTGATGCTACTAGCTAAAAGTTACGCAGTGCCATTTTAAGAAAGAATTAAGACTAAACCCAGGACTAACTAAGACTAAACCAGATGAGAACCTGTTAATGATGCAGGTTTGATGGAGTAGATGGATGGAGATGTGGATAGGAGACCCTCCGGTTTGGTTTGCTTCTCAGGGCTCCTAAAGACTGCTCTTATAGACATCATGCTCCTATAGACTGCTCTTATAGACATCATGCTCCTATAGACTGCTCTTATAGACATCATGCTCCTATAGACTGCTCTTATAGACATCATGCTCCTATAGACTGCTCCTATAGACTGCTCTTATAGACATCATGCTCCTATAGACTGCTCTTATAGACATCATGCTCCTAAAGACTGCTCCTATAGACATCATACTCCTATAGACTGCTCCTATAGACATCATGCTCCTATAGACTGCTCTTATAGACATCATGCTCCTATAGACTGCTCTTATAGACATCATGCTCCTATAGACTGCTCTTATAGACATCATGCTCTTAAAGACTGCTCCTATAGACATCATGCTCCTAAAGACTGCTCCTATAGACATCATGCTCCTAAAGACTGCTCCTATAGACTGCTCTTATAGACATCATGCTCCTATAGACTGCTCTTATAGACATCATGCTCCTATAGACTGCTCCTATAGACATCATGCTCCTATAGACTGCTCTTATAGACATCATGCTCCTATAGACTGCTCTTATA
>JALDNG010004706.1:0-17374 GCA_024349245.1 Neodontobutis hainanensis
CCTGGTCTCTCTGTGGCCTCTGCCTCCTCTAGACTCTCCTTGCCTCCCCTGGTCTTTCTGTGGCCATTGCCTCCTCTGGTCTCTCTGCCTCCTCTGCTTCCTCTCGTCTCTCTGTGGCCTCTGCCTCCTCTGGTCTCTCTGTCTCCTCTGCCTCCTCTAGTCTCTCTGTGGCCTCTGCCTCCTCTGGTCTGTCTGTGTCCTCTACTTCCTCTTGTCTCTATGTGGCCTCTGCCTTTTCTGGTCTCTCTGTCTCCTCTGCCTCCTCTGGTCTCTCTGCCTCCTCTGCCTCCTCTGCCTCCTCTGATCTCTCTGTGGCCTCTGCCTCCTCTGGTATCTCTGTCTCCTCTGCCTCCTCTGCTCTTTCTGTGGCCTCTGGCTCCTCTGCTCTCTCTGTCTCCTCTATCTCCTCTGGTCTCTCTGTGGCATCTGCCTTTTCTGGTCTCTCTGCCTCTTCTGGTCTCTCTGTGGCCTCTGCCTCTTCTGGTCTCTCTGTGGCCTCTGCCTCCTCTGGACTCTCTGTCTCCTCTGGTCTTTGTGTGGCCTCTGTCTCCTCTAGTCTCTCTACCTCCCCTGCTTCCTCTCGTCTCTCTGTGTCCTCTGCCTCCACTGGTCTCTCTGTGGCCTCTGCCTCCTCTGGTCTTTTGTCTCCTCTGCCTCCTCTAGTCACTGTGTGGCCTCTGCCTCCTTTGGTCTCTCTGCCTTCTGTGCCTCCTCTGCTTTAACTTCCTCCTCTGGTCTCTATGTCTCTCTGCCTCATCTGGTCTCTCTGTGGCCTCTGCCTCCTCTGGTCTCTCTGCATCCTTTGCCTCCACTGGTCTCTCTATTGCCTCTGCCTCCTCTGGTCTCTCTGTGGCCTATGCCTCCTCTGGTCTCTCTGTCTCTCTGCCTCATCTGGTCTCTCTGTGGCCTCTGCATCCTCTGGTCTCTCTGAAGCCTCTGCCTTCTCTGCTCTCTCTGTGGCCGCTGCCTCCTTGTCTCTCTGTGGCATTTGCCTTTTCTGGTCTCTCTGCCTCCTCTGCCTCCTCTGGTCTCTCTGTGACCTCTGCCTCATCTGGTCTCTCTATAGCCTCTGTCTCCTCTGGACTCTCTGTCTTCTCTGCATCCTCTAGTCTCTCTGTGGCTTTTGCCTCCTCTTCTCTCTCTGTCTTTCTGCCTCCTCTAGTCACTGTGTGGCCTCTGCCTCCTCTGGACTCTCTGCCTCCTCTAGTCTTTCTGTGACACTTCCTCCTCTAGAGTCTCTGCCTCCCCTGCTTCCTCTCGTCTCTCTGTCTCGTCTGCCTCCTCTGGTCTCTCTGCCTCCTCTGCCTCCTCTGGTCTCTATGTGGCCTCTGCCTCCTCTGGTCTCTCTGTGGCCTCTGACTTCTCTTGTCTCTCTGCCTCCTCTGCCCCTCTGGTCTCTCAATCTCTACTGGTCTCTCTATTGCCTGTGCCTCCTCTGGTCTCTCTGTTGCCTCTGCCTCCTCTGGTCTCTCTGCCTCCTCTGCTTCCTCTCGTCTCTCTGTGGCCTCTGCCTCCTCTGCTCTCTCTGTCTCCCCTGCCTCCACTGGTCTCTCTGCCTTCTC
The DNA here is from genome assembly GCA_024349245.1 of Neodontobutis hainanensis. Taxonomy (NCBI): domain Eukaryota; kingdom Metazoa; phylum Chordata; class Actinopteri; order Gobiiformes; family Odontobutidae; genus Neodontobutis; species Neodontobutis hainanensis. The sequence continues at coordinate 1,563 of JALDNG010004706.1, forward strand.
TGCCTCCTCTGATCTCTCTACCTCCACTGGTCTCTCTGTGACCTCTGCAATCCTCTGGTCTCTCTGTGGTCTATGCCTCCTCTGGATTCTCTCATGGCCTATGCCTCCACTGGTCTCTCTGTCTCCTCTGCCTCCTTTCATTTCTCTGTGGCCTCTGCATCTTCTGGTCTCTCTGTGGCCTCTGCCTCCTCTTGTCTCTCTATTCCTCTGCCTCCTCTGGTCTCTCTGTGGCCTCTGCATCTTCTGGTCTCTCTGTGGCCTCTGCCTCCTCTTGTCTCTCTTTTCCTCTACCTCCTCTGGTCTCTCTGTGTCCTCTGTCTCCTCTGGACTCTCTGCCTTCTCTGCATCCTCTAGTCTCTCTGTGGCCTTTGCTTCCTCTTGTCTCTCTGTCTTTCTGCCTCCTCTGAACTCTTGGTGGTCTCTGCCTCCTCTGGTCTCTCTGCCTCCTCTGCCTCCTCTGGTCTCTCTGTGGCCTCTGCCTCCTCTGGTCTCTCTCTGGCCTCTGCCTTCTATTGTCTGTCTCCCTCCTATGCCCCATCTGGTCTCTCTGACTCCACTGGTCTCTCTATTGCCTCTGCCTCCTCTGGACTGTATGCCTCCTCTGATCTATTTGTGGCCTCTGCCTCCTCTGGTCTCTCTGCCTCCTCTTCCTCCTCTGCTTCCTCTCGTCTCTCTGTGGCCTCTGCCTCCTCTGGTCTCTCTGTCTCCTCTGCCTCCTCTGGTCTCTCTGCCTCCTCTGCTTCCTCTCGTCTCTCTGTGGCCTCTGCCTCCTCTGCTCTCTCTCTCTCCCCTGCCTCCACTGGTCTCTCTGCCTTCTCTGCCTCCTCTGCTCTCTCTACCTCCACTGCTCTCTCTGTGACCTCTGCAATCCTCTAGTCTCTCTGTAGCCTATGCCTTCTCTGGATTCTCTCATGGCCTCTGCCTCCTCTAGACTCTCTGCCTCCCCTGCATCCTCTCGTCTCTCTGTCTCGTCTGCCTCCTCTGGTCTCTCTTCCTCCTCTGCCTCCTCTGGTCTCTCTGTGGCCTCTGCCTCCTCTGGTCTCTCTGTGGCCTCTGTCTTCTCTTGTCTCTCTGCCTCCTCTGCCCCCTCTGGTCTCTCTGTTTCTACTGGTCTCTCTATTGCCTGTGCCTCCTCTGGTCTCCCTGTTGCCTCTGCCTCATCTGGTCTCTCTGCCTCCTCTGCTTCCTCTCGTCTCTCTGTGGCCTCTGCCTCCTCTGCTTTCTCTGTCTCCCCTGCCTCCACTGGTCTCTCTGCCTTCTCTGCCTCCTCTGCTCTCTCTACCTCCACTGGTCTCTCTGTGACCTCTGCAATCCTCTGGTCTCTCTGTGGCCTATGCCTCCTCTGGATTCTCTGTGGCCTCTGCCTCCTCTGGTCTCTCTGTCTCCTCTGCCTCCACTGGTCTCTCTACCTCCTCTGCCTCCTCTGGTCTGTCTGTGTCCTCTGCCTCCTCTCTCGTCTCTCTGTGGCCTCTGCCTCCTCTGGTCTCTCTGTCTCCTATGCCTCCACTGGTCTCTCAGTGGCCTTTGACTCCACTCGTCTCTCTGTGGCCTCTGTCTCCTCTGCTCTCTCTCTGGCCTCTACCTCCACTAGTCTCTCTGACTTATCTGTCTCCTCTAGACTCTCTGTCGCCTCTTCCTCCTCTGGTCTCTCTCGGCCTCTGCCTCCTCTAGTCTCTCTGCCTTCTCTGCCTCCTCTTGTCTCTCTGTGGCCTCTGCCTTTACTGGTCTCTCTCTGGCCTCTGCCTCCTCTGGTCTCTCTGCCTCCGCTGCCTCCTCTGGTCTCTCTGTGGCCTCTGACTCCTCTGGACTCTCTGCCTGCTCTGGTCTCTCTGTGACCTCTGCTTCCTCTGGTCTCTCTGTGGCCTCTGCCTCCTCTTGTCTCTCTATTCCTCTATCTCCTCTGGGTTCTCTGTCTTTCTGCCTCCTCTGAACTCTCGGTGGCCTCTTCCCCTCTGGTCTAACTGTGGCCTTTGCCTCTTCTGCGCTCTATATCTCCTCTGCCTACTCTGGTCTCTCTGTGGCCTCTGCCTCCTCTGGTCTCTCTGTGGCCTCTGCCTCCTCTGGCCTCTCTAGTCTCTCTCTGCCTCCACTAGTCTCTCTATTGCCTCTGCCTCCTCTGGTCTGTCTGTGGCCTCTGACTCCTCTGGTCTCTTTGTCTCCTATGCCTCCTCTAGTCACTCTGTGGCCTCTGCCTCCTCTGGACTCTCTGCCTCCTCTGGTCTCTCTGTGGCCTCTGCCTCCTCTGGTCTCTCTGCCTCCGCTGCTCTAACTGCCTCTCTATTCCTATAACTCCTCTGGTCTCTCTGTGGCCTCTGTCTCCTTTGGTCTCTCTGCCTCCTCTGCATCCTCTCGTCTCTGCCTCCTCTGGGCTCTCTGTCTTTCTGCCTCAACTGAACTCTCGGTGGCCTCTTCCCCTCTGGTCTAACTGTGGCCTCTTCCTCTTCTGCTCTCTCTATCTCCTCTGCCTCCTCTCGTCTCTCTGTGGCCTCTGCCTCCTCTGGTCTCTCTGTGGCCTCTGCCTTCTCTTGATTCTCTGCCTCCTCTGCCTCCTCTAGTCTCTCTGCCTCCACTGCTCTCTTTTTGCCTCTGCCTCCTCTAGTCACTCTGTGGCCTCTGCCTCCTCTTGACTCTCTGCCTCCTCTGGTCTCTTTGTGGCCTCTGCCTCTTCTGGTCTCTCTGCCTCCTTTGCCTCCACTGGTCTCTCTGTGCCTCTGCCTCCTATGGTCTCTCTGTGGCCTCTACCTTCTCTTCTCTCTCTGGCCTCTGCCTCCTCCTGGTCTCTATGTGGCATCTGCCTTTTCTGGTCTTTCTGCCTCCTCTGCCTCCTCTGGTCTCTCTGTGACCTCTGCCTCTTCTAGTCTTTCTGTGGCCTCTGCCTCCTCTAGACTCTCTGCCTCCCCTGCTTCCTCTCGTCTCTCTGTCTCGTCTGCCTCCTCTGGTCTCTCTGCCTCCTCTGCCTCCTCTGGTCTCTCTGTGGCCTCTGCCTCCTCTGGTCTCTCTGTGGCCTCTGTCTTCTCTTGTCTCTCTGCCTCCTCTGCCCCTCTGGTCTCTCTCTTTTTCTACTGGTCTCTGTGCCTGTGCCTCCTCTGGTCTCTCTGTTGCCTCTGCCTCCTCTGGTCTCTCTGCCTCCTCTGCTTCCTCTCGTCTCTATGTGACCTCTGCCTCCCTTGCTCTCTCTGTCTCCCCTGCCTCCACTGGTCTCTCTTCCTTCTCTGCCTCCTCTGATCTCTCTACCCCCACTGGTCTCTCTGTGACCTCTGCAATCCTCTGGTCTCTCTGTGGCCGATGCCTCCTCTGGATTCTCTGTGGCCTCTGCCTCCTCTGGTCTCTCTGCCTCCACTGGTCTCTTTATTGCCTCTGCCTCCTCTCGTCTCTCTGTGGCCTCTGCCTCCTCTGGTCTCTCTCTGGCCTCTACCTCCACTAGTCTCTCTGACTTATCTGTCTCCTCTAGTCTCTTTGTCGCCTCTTCCTCCTCTGGTCTCTCTGTGGCCTCTGCCTCCTCTGGTCTCACTGCCTCCACTGGTCTCTTTGTGCCTCTGCCTCCTCTCGTCTCTCTGTGGCCTCTGCCTCCTCTGGTCTCTTTGTCTCCTCTGCCTCCTATAGTCACTCTGTGGCCTCTGCCTCCTCTGGTCTCTTTGTGTCCTCTGCCTTCTCTGGTCTCTCTGCCTCCTCTGGTCACTCTGCTGCCGCTGGCTCCTCTGGTCTCTCTGTGGCATCTGCCTTTTCTGGTCTCTCTGCCACCTATCGTCCTCTAATCTCTCTGCCTCCTTTGGTCTCTCTGTCTTTCTTCCTCCTCTGAACTCTCGGTGGCCTCTTCCTCCTCTGGCCTCTCTGCCCGTTGCCTCCTCTGGTCTCTCTGTCTCCTCTGCCTCCACTGGTCTCTCTGCCTTCTCTGCCTCCTCTGCTCTCTCTGCCTCCACTGGTCTCTCTGTGACCTCTGCATTCCTCTGGTCTCTCTTTGGCCTATGTCTCTTTTGGATTCTCTGTGGCCTCTGCCTCCTCTGCTCTCTCTTTCTCGTCTGCCTCCTCTCATCTCTCTGTGGCCTCTACCTCTTCTGGTCTCTCTGTGGCCTCGGTCTCCTCTGCTCTCTCTGCCTCCTCTGCATCCTCTCGTCTCTCTGCCTCCTCTTGCCTCTCTGTCTTTCTGCCTCCTCTGAACTCTCGGTGGCCTCTGAACTCTCGGTGGCCTCTGCCTCTGCCTCTCACTGTGGGCTCTGCCTCCTCTGGTCTCTCTGCCTCCTCTGCCTCCTCTGGTCTCTCTGTGGCCTCTTTCTCCTCTGGTCTCTCTGTGGCCGCTGCCTTGTCTTGTCTGTCTGCCTCCTATGCCCCCTCTGGTCTCTCTGCCTCCACTGGCCTCTCTATTGCCTCTGCTTCCGCTCATCCCTCTGTGGCCTCTGCCTCCTCTGGTCTCTCTGTCTCCTCTGCCTCCTCTGAACTCTCTGTGGCCTCTGCCTCCTCTGGCCTCTCTATGGCCTCTGCCTCCTCTGGTCTCTCTGTGGCCGCTGCCTTGTCTGTCTTCCTCCTATGCCCCCTCTGGTCTCTCTGCCTCCACTGGTCTCTCTATTGCCTCTGCTTCCTTTGGTCTCTCTGTGGCCTCTGCCTCCTCTGGTCTCTCTGCCTCCTTTGCTTCCTCTCGTCTCTCTGTGGCCTCTGCCTCCTCTGGTCTCTCTGTCTCCTCTGCCTCCTCTAGTCACTCTGTGGCCTCTGCCTCCTCTGGTCTCTCTGCCTCCTCTGCCTCCTCTGCTCTAACTGCCTCCTCTGGTCTCTCTGCCTTTTCTGCTTCCTCTCGCCTCTCAGTGGCCTCAGCCTCCTCTGGTCTCTCTGTGGCCTCTGCCTTCTTTGGTCTCTCTCTGGCCGCTGCCTACTCTGGTCTCTCTGAGGCATCTGCCTTTTCTGGTCTCTCTGCCTCTTCTGTCTCTCCTGGTCTCTCTGTGGCCTCTGTCTCCTCTAGACTCTCCTTGCCTCCCCTGGTCTTTCTGTGGCCTCTGCCTCCTCTGGTCTCTCTGCCTCCTTTGCTTCCTCTCGTCTCTCTGTGGCCTCTGCCTCCTCTGGTCTCTCTGTCTCCTCTGCCTCCTCTAGTCACTCTGTGGCCTCTGCCTCCTCTGGTCTCTCTGCCTCCTCTGCCTCCTCTGCTCTAACTGCCTCCTCTGGTCTCTCTGTCTCTCTGCCTCTTCTGGTCTCTTTGTGTCCTCTGCCTTCTCTGGTCTCTCTGCCTCCTCTGGTCTCTCTGCTGCCGCTGGCTCCTCTGGTCTCTCTGTGCCATCTGCCTTTTCTGGTCTCTCTGCCTCCTGTCTCGTTCTCTAATCACTCTGCCTCCTTTTGTCTCTCTGTATTTCTTCCTTCTCTGAACTCTCGGTGGCCTCTGCCTCCTGTGGCCTCTCTGCCCCGTTGCCTCCTCTGGTCGCTCTGTCTCCTCTGCCTCCACTGGTCTCTCTGCCTTCTCTGCCTCCTCTGCTTTCTCTACCTCCACTGGTCTCTCTGTGACCTCTGCAATCCTCTCATCTCTCTGTGGCCTCTGCCTCTTCTGGTCTCTCTGTGGCCTCTGCATACTCTCGTCTCTCTGACTCCTCTTACCTCTCTGTCTTTCTGCCTCCTCTGAACTCTCGGTGGCCTCTGCCCCCTCTGGTCTCACTGTGGGCTCTTCCTCCTCTGGTCTCTCTGCCTCCTCTGCCTCCTCTGGTCTCTCTGTGGCCTCTGCCTCCTCTGGTCTCTCTGTGGCCGCTGCATTCTCTTGTCTGTCTGCCTCCTATGCCCCTCTGATCTCTCTGTCTCCACTGGTCTCTCTCTTGCCTCTGCTACCGCTCGTCTCTCTGTGGCCTCTGCCTCCTCTGGTCTCTATATGGCCTCTGCATCCTCTGGACTATCTGCCTCTTCTGGTCTTTCTGTGGCCTCTGCCTCCTCTGGTCTCTCTGCCTTTTCTGCTTCCTCTCGCCTCTCTGTGGCCTCAGCCTCCTCTGGTCTCTCTGTAGCCTCTGCCTTCTCTGGTCTCTCTCTGGCCGCTGCCTACTCTGGTCTCTCTGAGGCATCTGCCTTTTCTGGTCTCTCTGCCTCTTCTGCCTCTCCTGGTCTCTCTGTGGCCTCTGTCTCCTCTAGACTCTCCTTGCCTCCCCTGGTCTTTCTGTGGCCTCTGCCTCCTCTGGTCTCTCTGCCTCCTCTGCTTCCTCTCGTCTCTCTGTGGCCTCTGCCTCCTCTGGTCTTTCTGTCTCCTCTGCCTCCTCTGGTCTCTCTGTGGCCTCTGCCTCCTCTGGTCTGTCTGTGTCCTCTGCCTCCTCAGGTCTCTCTGTGGCCTCTGCCTCCTCTGGTCTCTCTGTCTCCTCTGCCTCCTCTGGTCTCTCTGCCTCCTCTGGTCTCTCTGTGGCCTCTCCTCCTCTGGTCTGTCTGTGTCCTCTGCCTCCTCTGCCTCCTCTGGTCTCTCTGTGGCCTCTGCCTTCTCTGGTCTCTCTTTGGCCGCTGCCTGCTCTGGTCTCTCTGAGGCATCTGCCTCCTCTGGTCTCTCTGAAGCATCTGCCTTTTCTGGTCTCTCTGTCTCCTTTGCCTCTTTGGTCTCTCTTTCTCCTCAAACTCCTCTGGTCTCTCTGCCTCCTCTACCTCCTCTGGTGTCTCTATGGCCTCTGCCTCCTCTGCTCTCTCTGTGGCCTCGGCCTTCCCTTGTCTCTCTGACTCCTCTGTCCCCTCTGGTCTCTCTACCTCCACTGCTCTCTCTATTGCCTCTGTCTCCTCTGGTCTCTTGGTCTCCTCTGCCTCCTCTAGTCACTCTGTGGCCTCTGCCTCCTCTGGTCTCTCTGCCTCCTCTGCCTCCTCTGCTCTAACTGCCTCCTCTGGTCTCTCTTTCTCTGCCTACTCTGGTCTCTCTATGGCCTCGGCCTCCTCTGGTCTCTCTATGGGCTCTGCCTCCTCTGGTCTCTCTGTTGCCTCTGCCTCTTCTGTTCTCTCTGCCTCTCTGACTCCTCTGCTCTCTCTGCCTCCTCTGGTCTGTCTGTGTCCTCTGCCTCCTCTGGTCTCTCTGTGGCCTCTGCCTCCTGTGGCCTCTCTGCCCCGTTGCCTCCTCTGGTCACTCTGTCTCCTCTGCCTCCACTGGTCTCTCTGCCTTCTCTGCCTCCTCTGCTCTCTCTACCTCCACTGGTCTCTCTGTGACCTCTGCAATCCTCTGGTCTCTCTGTAGCCTATGCCTATCCTAGATTCTCTGTGGCCTCTGCCTCCTCTAGTCTCTCTGTGTCTTCTGCCTCCTCGGGTCTCTTTGTCTCCTCTGCCTCCTCTAATCACTCTGTGGCCTCTGCCTCCTCTGGTCTCTCTCCCTCCTCTGCCTCCTCTGCTCTAACTGCCTCCTCTGGTCTCTCTGTCTCTCTGCCTCCTCTGGTCTCTCTGTGGCCTCAGCCTGCTCTGGTCTCTCTGTGGCCTCTGCCTTCTCTGGTCTCTCTCTGGCCGCTGCCTACTCTGGTCTCTTTGAGGCATCTGCCTTTTCTGGTCTCTCTGCCTCCTCTGCCTCCCCTGGTCTCTCTGTGGCCTCTGCCTCCTCAAGACTCTCCTTGCCTCCCCTGGTCTTTCTGTGGCCTCTGCCTCCTCTGGTCTCTCTGCCTCCTCTGCTTCCTCTCGTCTCTCTGTGGCCTCTGCCTCCTCTGGTCTCTCTGTCTCCTCTGCCTCCGCTAGTCTCTCTGTCGCCTCTGCCTCCTCTGGTCTGTCTGTGTCCTCTGCCTCCTCTCGTCTCTCTGTGTCCTCTACCTCCTCTGGTCTCTCTGTGACCTCTGCAATCCTCTAGTCTCTCTGTCTCCTCTGCCTCCTCTAGTCTCTCTGTGGCTTCTGCCTCCTCTGGTCTGTCTGTGTCCTCTGCCTCCTCTCGTCTCTCTGTGGCCTCTGAATCCTCTGGTCTCTCTGTCTCCTCTGTCTCCTCTGGTCTCTCTGCCTCCTCTGGTCTCTCTGTGGCCTCTGCCTCCTCTGGACTGTCTGTGTCCTGTGCCTCCTCTGCCTCCTCTGGTCTCTCTGTGGCTTCTGCCTCCTCTGGTCTCTCTGTGGCCTCTGCCTTCTCTGGTTTCTCTATGGCCTCTGCCTCCTCTAGTCTCTCTGTCTCTCTGCCTCCTCTGGTCTCTCTGTGGCCTCAGCCTCCTCTGGTCTCTCTGTGGCCTCTGCCTTCTCTGGTCTCTCTCTGGCTGCTGCCTGCTCTGGTCTCTCTGTGGCATCTGCCTTTTCTGGTCTCTCTGCCTCCTCTGCCTCCCCTGGTCTCTCTGTGGCCTCTGCCTCCTCAAGACTCTCCTTGCCTCCCCTGGTCTTTCTGTGGCCTCTGCCTCCTCTGGTCTCTCTGCCTCCTCTGCTTCCTCTCGTCTCTCTGTGGCCTCTGCCTCCTCTGGTCTCTCTGTCTCCTCTGCCTCCGCTAGTCTCTCTGTCGCCTCTGCCTCCTCTGGTCTGTCTGTGTCCTCTGCCTCCTCTCGTCTCTCTGTGTCCTCTACCTCCTCTGGTCTCTCTGTGACCTCTGCAATCCTCTAGTCTCTCTGTCTCCTCTGCCTCCTCTAGTCTCTCTGTGGCTTCTGCCTCCTCTGGTCTGTCTGTGTCCTCTGCCTCCTCTCTCTCTCTGGCCTCTGAATCCTCTGGTCTCTCTGTCTCCTCTGTCTCCTCTGGTCTCTCTGCCTCCTCTGGTCTCTCTGTGGCCTCTGCCTCCTCTGGACTGTCTGTGTCCTGTGCCTCCTCTGCCTCCTCTGGTCTCTCTGTGGCTTCTGCCTCCTCTGGTCTCTCTGTCGCCTCTGCCTTCTCTGGTTTCTCTGTGGCCTCTGCCTCCTCTAGTCTCTCTGTCTCTCTGCCTCCTCTGGTCTCTCTGTGGCCTCAGCCTCCTCTGGTCTCTCTGTGGCCTCTGCCTTCTCTGGTCTCTCTCTGGCTGCTGCCTGCTCTGGTCTCTCTGAGGCATCTGCCTTTTCTGGTCTCTCTGCCTCCTCTGCCCCCTGGTCTCTCTGTGGCCTCTGCCTCCTCAAGACTCTCCTTGCCTCCCCTGGTCTTTCTGTGGCCTCTGCCTCCTCTGGTCTCTCTGCCTCCTCTGCTTCCTCTGGTCTCTCTGTGGCCTCTGCCTCCTCTGGTCTCTCTGTCTCCTCTGCCTCCTCTAGTCTCTCTGTCACCTCTGCCTCCTCTGGTCTGTCTGTGTCCTCTGCCTCCTCTCTTCTCTCTGTGGCCTCTACCTCCTCTGGTCTCTCTGTGACCTCTGCAATCCTCTAGTCTCTCTGTCTCCTCTGCCTCCTCTAGTCTCTCTGTGGCCTCTGCCTCCTCTGGTCTGTCTGTGTCCTCTGCCTCCTCTCGTCTCTCTGTGGCCTCTGCCTCCTCTGGTCTCTCTGTCTCCTTCTTTCTCCTCTGGTCTCTCTGCCTCCTCTGGTCTCTCTGTGGTCTCTGCCTCCTCTGGACTGTCTGTGTCCTCTGCCTCCTCTTCCTCCTCTGGTCCCTCTGTGGCTTCTGCCTCCTCTGGTCTCTCTGTGGCCTCTGCCTTCTCTGGTCTCTCTTTGGCCGCTGCCTCCTCTGGTTTGTCTGTGTCCTCTGCCTCCTCTCGTCTCTCTGTGGCCTCTGCCTCCTCTGGTCTCTCTGTCTCCTTTGCCTCCTCTGGTCTCTCTGCCTCCTCTGGTCTCTCTGTGGTCTCTGCCTCCTCTGGACTGTCTGTGTCCTCTGCCTCCTCTGCCTCCTCTGGTCTCTCTGTGGCCTCTGCCTTCTCTGGTCTCTCTGTGGCCTGTGTCTTCTCTAGTCTCTTTTTGGCCGCTGCTTCCTCTAGTCTCTCTGAGGCATCTGCCTCCTCTGGTCTCTCTGAGGCATCTGCCTTTTCTGGTCTCTCTGTCTCCTTTGCCTCCTCTGGTCTCTCTTCCTCCTTTAACTGCTCTGGTCTCTCTGTGGCCTCTGCCTTCTCTTGTCTCTCTCGTCCACTGTCCCCTCTGCCTCCTCTGGTCTCTCTGTGGCTTCTGCCTCCTCTGGTCTCTCTGTGGCCTCTGCCTTCTCTGGTCTCTCTTTGGCGCTGCCTCCTCTGGTCTCTCTGTCTCTCTGCCTCCTCTGGTCTCTCTGTGGCCTCAGCCTCCTTTGGTCTCTCTGTGGCCTCTGCCTTCTCTGGTCTCTCTCTGGCCGCTGCCTGCTCTGGTCTCTCTGAGGCATCTGCCTTTTCTGGTCTCTCTGCCTCCTCTGCCTCCCTGGTCTCTCTGTGGCCTCTGCCTCCTCAAGACTCTCCTTGCCTCCCCTGGTCTTTCTGTGGCCTCTGCCTCCTCTGGTCTCTCTGCCTCCTCTGCTTCCTCTGGTCTCTCTGTGGCCTCTGCCTCCTCTGGTCTCTCTGTCTCCTCTGCCTCCTCTAGTCTCTCTGTCACCTCTGCCTCCTCTGGTCTGTCTGTGTCCTCTGCCTCCTCTCTTCTCTCTCTGGCCTCTACCTCCTCTGGTCTCTCTGTGACCTCTGCAATCCTCTAGTCTCTCTGTCTCCTCTGCCTCCTCTAGTCTCTCTGTGGCCTCTGCCTCCTCTGGTCTGTCTGTGTCCTCTGCCTCCTCTCGTCTCTCTGTGGCCTCTGCCTCCTCTGGTCTCTCTGTCTCCTCTGTCTCCTCTGGTCTCTCTGCCTCCTCTGGTCTCTCTGTGGCCTCTGCCTCCTCTGGACTGTCTGTGTCCTCTGCCTCCTCTTCCTCCTCTGGTCTCTCTGTGGCTTCTGCCTCCTCTGGTCTCTCTGTGGCCGCTGCCTCCTTTGGTCTCTCTCTGGCATCAGCCTTTTCTCCTCTCTCCGCCTCCTCTGCCTGCTCTTGTCTCTCTGTGGCCTCTGCCTCCTCTGGACTCTCTGCCTCCTCTCGCTATTCTGTGGCCTCTGCTTCCTCTGGTCTCCTGCCCCGTTGTCTCCTCTGGTCTCTCTGCGGCCTGTGCCTCCTCTGGTCTTTCTGTGAACTCTGCCTCCTCTGGTCTCTCTGTGGCCTCTGCATCCTCTGGTCTCTCTTTGGCCTCTGCCTCCTCTGGTCTCTCTGCCTCTTCTGCCTCCTCTTGTCTCTCTGCCTCCACTGGTCTCTCTCTTGCCTCTGCCTCCTCTGGTCTCTCTGTCTCCTCTGCCTCCTCTACTCTCTCTCTGGACACTTCCTCCTCTGCTCTCTCTGCCTCCCCTGCCTCCTCTGGTCTCTCTGCCTCCAATGGTCTCTCTGCCTTCTCTGCCTCCTCTGCTCTCTCTACCTCCACTGGTCTCTCTGTGACCTCTGCAATCCTCTGGTCTCTCTGTAACCTATGCCTACCCTCGATTCTCTGTGGGCTCTGCCTCCTATAGTCTCTCTGTGTCCTCTGCCTCCTTGGGTCTCTTTGTCTCATCTGCCTCCTCTAGTCACTCTGTGGCCTCTGCCTCCTCTGGTCTCTCTCCCTCCTCTGCCTCCTCTGCTCTAACTGCCTCCTCTGGTCTCTCTGTCTCTCTGCCGCCTCTGGTCTTTCTGTGGCCTCTGCCTTCTCTGGTCTCTCTCTGGCGCTGCCTGCTCTGGTCTCTCTGAGGCATCTGCCTTTTCTGGTCTCTCTGCCTCCTCTGCCTCCCTGGTCTCTCTGTGGCCTCTGCCTCCTCTAGACTCTCCTTGCCTCCCCTGGTCTTTCTGTGGCCATTGCCTCCTCTGGTCTCTCTGCCTCCTCTGCTTCCTCTCGTCTCTCTGTGGCCTCTGCCTCCTCTGGTCTCTCTGTCTCCTCTGCCTCCTCTAGTCTCTCTGTGGCCTCTGCCTCCTCTGGTCTGTCTGTGTCCTCTACTTCCTCTTGTCTCTATGTGGCCTCTGCCTTTTCTGGTCTCTCTGTCTCCTCTGCCTCCTCTGGTCTCTCTGCCTCCTCTGTCTCCTCTGCCTCCTCTGATCTCTCTGTGGCCTCTGCCTCCTCTGGTATCTCTGTCTCCTCTGCCTCCTCTGCTCTTTCTGTGGCCTCTGGCTCCTCTGCTCTCTCTGTCTCCTCTATCTCCTCTGGTCTCTCTGTGGCATCTGCCTTTTCTGGTCTCTCTGCCTCTTCTGGTCTCTCTGTGGCCTCTGCCTCTTCTGGTCTCTCTGTGGCCTCTGCCTCCTCTGGACTCTCTGTCTCCTCTGGTCTTTGTGTGGCCTCTGTCTCCTCTAGTCTCTCTACCTCCCCTGCTTCCTCTCGTCTCTCTGTGTCCTCTGCCTCCACTGGTCTCTCTGTGGCCTCTGCCTCCTCTGGTCTTTTGTCTCCTCTGCCTCCTCTAGTCACTGTGTGGCCTCTGCCTCCTTTGGTCTCTCTGCCTTCTGTGCCTCCTCTGCTTTAACTTCCTCCTCTGGTCTCTATGTCTCTCTGCCTCATCTGGTCTCTCTGTGGCCTCTGCCTCCTCTGGTCTCTCTGCATCCTTTGCCTCCACTGGTCTCTCTATTGCCTCTGCCTCCTCTGGTCTCTCTGTGGCCTATGCCTCCTCTGGTCTCTCTGTCTCTCTGCCTCATCTGGTCTCTCTGTGGCCTCTGCATCCTCTGGTCTCTCTGAAGCCTCTGCCTTCTCTGCTCTCTCTGTGGCCGCTGCCTCCACTTGTCTCTCTGTGGCATTTGCCTTTTCTGGTCTCTCTGCCTCCTCTGCCTCCTCTGGTCTCTCTGTGACCTCTGCCTCATCTGGTCTCTCTATAGCCTCTGTCTCCTCTGGACTCTCTGTCTTCTCTGCATCCTCTAGTCTCTCTGTGGCTTTTGCCTCCTCTTCTCTCTCTGTCTTTCTGCCTCCTCTAGTCACTGTGTGGCCTCTGCCTCCTCTGGACTCTCTGCCTCCTCTAGTCTTTCTGTGACACTTCCTCCTCTAGAGTCTCTGCCTCCCCTGCTTCCTCTCGTCTCTCTGTCTCGTCTGCCTCCTCTGGTCTCTCTGCCTCCTCTGCCTCCTCTGGTCTCTATGTGGCCTCTGCCTCCTCTGGTCTCTCTGTGGCCTCTGACTTCTCTTGTCTCTCTGCCTCCTCTGCCCCTCTGGTCTCTCAATCTCTACTGGTCTCTCTATTGCCTGTGCCTCCTCTGGTCTCTCTGTTGCCTCTGCCTCCTTGGTCTCTCTGCCTCCTCTGCTTCCTCTCGTCTCTCTGTGGCCTCTGCCTCCTCTGCTCTCTCTGTCTCCCCTGCCTCCACTGGTCTCTCTGCCTTCTCTGCCTCCTCTGATCTCTCTACCTCCACTGGTCTCTCTGTGACCTCTGCAATCCTCTGGTCTCTCTGTGGTCTATGCCTCCTCTGGATTCTCTCATGGCCTATGCCTCCACTGGTCTCTCTGTCTCCTCTGCCTCCTTTTATTTCTCTGTGGCCTCTGCATCTTCTGGTCTCTCTGTGGCCTCTGCCTCCTCTTGTCTCTCTATTCCTCTGCCTCCTCTGGTCTCTCTGTGGCCTCTGCATCTTCTGGTCTCTCTGTGGCCTCTGCCTCCTCTTGTCTCTCTTTTCCTCTACCTCCTCTGGTCTCTCTGTGTCCTCTGTCTCCTCTGGACTCTCTGCCTTCTCTGCATCCTCTAGTCTCTCTGTGGCCTTTGCTTCCTCTTGTCTCTCTGTCTTTCTGCCTCCTCTGAACTCTTGGTGGTCTCTGCCTCCTCTGGTCTCTCTGCCTCCTCTGCCTCCTCTGGTCTCTCTGTGGCCTCTGCCTCCTCTGGTCTCTCTCTGGCCTCTGCCTTCTATTGTCTGTCTCCCTCCTATGCCCCATCTGGTCTCTCTGACTCCACTGGTCTCTCTATTGCCTCTGCCTCCTCTGGACTGTATGCCTCCTCTGATCTATTTGTGGCCTCTGCCTCCTCTGGTCTCTCTGCCTCCTCTTCCTCCTCTGCTTCCTCTCGTCTCTCTGTGGCCTCTGCCTCCTCTGGTCTCTCTGTCTCCTCTGCCTCCTCTGGTCTATCTGCCTCCTCTGCTTCCTCTAGTCTCTCTGTGGCCTCTGCCTCCTCTGCTCTCTCTCTCTCCCCTGCCTCCACTGGTCTCTCTGCCTTCTCTGCCTCCTCTGCTCTCTCTACCTCCACTGCTCTCTCTGTGACCTCTGCAATCCTCTAGTCTCTCTGTAGCCTATGCCTCCTCTGGATTCTCTCATGGCCTCTGCCTCCTCTAGACTCTCTGCCTCCCCTGCATCCTCTCGTCTCTCTGTCTCGTCTGCCTCCTCTGGTCTCTCTTCCTCCTCTGCCTCCTCTGGTCTCTCTGTGGCCTCTGCCTCCTCTGGTCTCTCTGTGGCCTCTGTCTTCTCTTGTCTCTCTGCCTCCTCTGCCCCTCTGGTCTCTCTGTTTCTACTGGTCTCTCTATTGCCTGTGCCTCCTCTGGTCTCTCTGTTGCCTCTGCCTCATCTGGTCTCTCTGCCTCCTCTGCTTCCTCTCGTCTCTCTGTGGCCTGTGCCTCCTCTGCTTTCTCTGTCTCCCCTGCCTCCACTGGTCTCTCTGCCTTCTCTGCCTCCTCTGCTCTCTCTACCTCCACTGGTCTCTCTGTGACCTCTGCAATCCTCTGGTCTCTCTGTGGCCTATGCCTCCTCTGGATTCTCTGTGGCCTCTGCCTCCTCTTGTCTCTCTGTCTCCTCTGCCTCCACTGGTCTCTCTACCTCCTCTGCCTCCTCTGGTCTGTCTGTGTCCTCTGCCTCCTCTCGTCTCTCTGTGGCCTCTGCCTCCTCTGGTCTCTCTGTCTCCTATGCCTCCACTGGTCTCTCAGTGGCCTTTGACTCCACTCGTCTCTCTGTGGCCTCTGTCTCCTCTGCTCTCTCTCTGGCCTCTACCTCCACTAGTCTCTCTGACTTATCTGTCTCCTCTAGACTCTCTGTCGCCTCTTCCTCCTCTGGTCTCTCTCTGGCCTCTGCCTCCTCTAGTCTCTCTGCCTTCTCTGCCTCCTCTTGTCTCTCTGTGGCCTCTGCCTTTACTGGTCTCTCTCTGGCCTCTGCCTCCTCTGGTCTCTCTGCCTCCGCTGCCTCCTCTGGTCTCTCTGTGGCCTCTGACTCCTCTGGACTCTCTGCCTGCTCTGGTCTCTCTGTGACCTCTGCTTCCTCTGGTCTCTCTGTGGCCTCTGCCTCCTCTTGTCTCTCTATTCCTCTATCTCCTCTGGGTTCTCTGTCTTTCTGCCTCCTCTGAACTCTCGGTGGCCTCTTCCCCTCTGGTCTAACTGTGGCCTTTGCCTCTTCTGCGCTCTATATCTCCTCTGCCTACTCTGGTCTCTCTGTGGCCTCTGCCTCCTCTGGTCTCTCTGTGGCCTCTGCCTCCTCTGGCCTCTCTAGTCTCTCTGCCTCCACTAGTCTCTCTATTGCCTCTGCCTCCTCTGGTCTGTCTGTGGCCTCTGACTCCTCTGGTCTCTTTGTCTCCTATGCCTCCTCTAGTCACTCTGTGGCCTCTGCCTCCTCTGGACTCTCTGCCTCCTCTGGTCTCTCTGTGGCCTCTGCCTCCTCTGGTCTCTCTGCCTCCGCTGCTCTAACTGCCTCTCTATTCCTATAACTCCTCTGGTCTCTCTGTGGCCTCTGTCTCCTTTGGTCTCTCTGCCTCCTCTGCATCCTCTCGTCTCTCTGCCTCCTCTGGGCTCTCTGTCTTTCTGCCTCAACTGAACTCTCGGTGGCCTCTTCCCCTCTGGTCTAACTGTGGCCTCTTCCTCTTCTGCTCTCTCTATCTCCTCTGCCTCCTCTCGTCTCTCTGTGGCCTCTGCCTCCTCTGGTCTCTCTGTGGCCTCTGCCTTCTCTTGATTCTCTGCCTCCTCTGCCTCCTCTAGTCTCTCTGCCTCCACTGCTCTCTTTTTTGCCTCTGCCTCCTCTAGTCACTCTGTGGCCTCTGCCTCCTCTTGACTCTCTGCCTCCTCTGGTCTCTTTGTGGCCTCTGCCTCCTCTGGTCTGTCTGCCTCCGCTGCTCTAACTGCCTCCTCTGGTCTCTCTGTGGCCTCTGCCTCCTCTGGTCTTTCTGTGGCCTCTGCCTCCTCTG
>JALDNG010004707.1:0-17041 GCA_024349245.1 Neodontobutis hainanensis
TGGGAACCATTGTCACAATAAATCCGTGTTGGAAATCCGAACCTGGGTGCAATCACTGTGGCCAGTGCCTTTGCCACTGTCAGTGCATCGTTAGTTGTTGTTGGTATCCCTTCTGCCCAACCAGAAAACAAATCAGTAATGGTTAAACTGTATCTTTTGCCTAGACATTTGTTGAATTCAATAAAGTCCATGGATATGTATTCAAAAGGGTAACTCGGCTCCGGGATACGTCCTGGTAATGGCCTGAGCCTTCCTTGTGTATTATATGTGGAACAAATCATGCATGAATCACAAAAGTTTTTGGAATAGTTTTAGAATCCATATCTGCAAAGTACTTATTTATCATCGCTATCATTCCACCTGCTGAGACAGCCCATGGCTCAAAACAGCAGCATATCTGAAAAGCGCCTTGGGTAGTATCGGTCTGTTCTCAGTGTCAACCCAAACAGAGCTGTTTAAAGTAGCATTTTTTCTCAACCAGAGTTGTTTTTCAGAGTCTGGAACATTGGACTACATGTCCTTTAACAAATCCTGGTCAATGTGGTCTGTAGTGTCTACTGCTGTGTACACAGAGTCCTTGTCTGGTGGCCTTCCGGCTGCTCTCTAAGCTTCCACGTCTGCTTTGTGGTTGCCAAGGGAGACTAAGTCTGTCTTCGATGTATGTGCTGTGCATTTACAAACTGCTACTTCCAAAGGAAGTTGGATGGCTTCCAATAGTTGTAAAATTAAATCTTTGTGTGTAATTGGCTTGCACGTGGAATCATCCCTCTGTTTTTCCACTGTTAAGCAAACACATGTAAAGTTGAAAAGGCATATGGACTGTCAGTGTATACAGTGATTTTTTTATCCTTTCCCAGTTTACATGCTTCGGTTAAAGACACTAATTCAGCTGCCTCTGCTGAGTATTGTACAGGTAATGAACAAGATTTAAGAACTCGGTCATTAGTCACAATTGCATATCCTGAAGCATTAGGGGCGCAGTGGCTCAGTGGTAGAGCAGTCGTCCTATAACCGGACGTTTGCGGTTCCAATCCTGCTCTGCCCTGTTCATACTGTTGTTGTGTCCTTGGGCAAGACACTTAACCCACTTGCCTCCAGTGTCTGTAGCACTGGTGTATGAATGTTTGTGAATGTAGAGGTGTGTTTGGTGGTGGTAGGAGAAGGTTGAGCGCCGTTTGTGTGGCAGCCCCCTCTCTGTCTGCCCCAGGAGTGAATGTGTGTGAGTGGAAGCACGATGTAAAGCGCTTTGGGTTCCTAAAAGGGTGCAAAAGCACTATATAAATGCATGCCATTTACCATTCGTCCCATCTGGTCATTTTTAGATGAGCCGTCAACAAACATTACAATGTCTGCTGAAGCTAAAGGCATGTCCTTTAAATCTGGTCTTGGTAATACTGTTTGTTCTGTCTCAGTTAAACAGTCATGTTTGTCACCGTCTGAGTCGTTTGGTAACAGTGTAGATGGATTCAAAGTGTTACACAGCTCAATGGTTAACTGGATAAGTTTGATGTTAATCTATGGTAAAGATTGCATCAACCTGGATTGTATGCATGTTTAGATACCCTGTGCTATTAAAATTTTATGGAATCTCTTAAACTGACTCCCACGAATGATCACGTGCGAACTCTATGAGAGATGAGATAACCGATTACTATAAGAAGCATATTGTCTGGACATAACTGATCTAGAGAGTGCATGATTTTGCTTTAGTTTAATAGCATGGATCCTAATACGCACATTCAAATGTCTGGCCTAACTAGTGATGTTGGGAAAAGGGTGCAGGGACGCACAGGTAACTCGAGTATGGACTATTATCGAGATTCTTAGCCTAACAACTTTAAAGTGAGATTAAATAGATCCGAAGTCTATGAGACTTGGTAAAAGCAGGCCTGCAGAGAATTGTTCACTGCTTGTGACGCAGTGAGATAAAGGTTTAAAAGCCCACAGAAGTAAGTGGCTTTAATGAAGTGAATCTAACCTGAAGGTTAGTGAGAAAAAAGTCTGAGTAAAAGTGTGGTTGAGAGTGTGATTGGGATGTGACTGTGGATTGAATGCATTTAATTGATTTTATTGGTAGAAATTGATTAAGTCGGAATAATGAGATCGAACATTAGTCAGACTGATTGTGAAAAAGCCTTAACTTGTGATAAGATAATGCAACAGAGTTACTCTGAGAATCTGATCCATCTGAGAAAAAATATCATGCGAGATACGTATTTATGTAAATTACAAATACCTGCATGCAAGGAGTTAATTAGAAAAATAGTAATAGAAAATCTAACATTGTGACATATTTATACGGTTGATTTAACCTTAATTTGATCCATCTGAATAAGTAGAACTAGAAAAACAGCCCACGAGAGTGAGGGGCTTATACTTTTGAGAATAAGATAATGTATAATGGTGACTTGAAGTTAAAAGCTAAAAGTGTGTATTAGAATAAATGTTGTATGAATGGGCACCATTGTTGAATGTCTAAAGTCTAAGAATGTGAACCAGAACAAAGGTTTAATGGTTTTGTAGAAAATTTTGAGAACTGAGTTCAAAATGGTGATTAAAACAAAGACGAGAAAGAAAAATAGCTTTAAAATAGCTTATGGAAGATATTTTTCTAGGCTTCCGGTTTAACGCAGAGAGAAAAAAAAAAGTAAGAAGCCATTTTGAGAAGGAGAAAAGCAGAGTTTTTAGAGGGCGCTGAGAACAGGAGGAGGAGGCCGAGACTAGGTCCAGACGAGAGAAGGACCTTTGACTGACCCTTGAACAGGTCAGGAACATAAACACATAGACACACACACAAACACATAGACACAGGAGTACAGACACACAGATAAAGACACATAAAGAAACAAACACGGAACAGACATCTACAGAAGGTAGATGTGCTTTTGAATTATGATAAAGTCTATAAATAGTCTGTTAAAGAACAGATATTGTATTACGTTTGTGTGACACAGCAGAGAGGAGATTAAAGATTTGACGAAGTAAGTTAAAATCTGTGAATAAATTATGAACATTGATAAAATATATATATATTTTTTCCAAATGTTTCCTCCTGTGAGTCTCTGGGTCTCCGACTCGCTCGACAGCAGCATGCCGTCCCACAACTGTCTAACCCCCGCCACACTCCTCCAAACCGGCCGCCCCACCAAAGAATCTGCCCAATGCGTATCGATTTAGACACAGAAGAGGTAAGATCAAAATGTAATGTAATATGCACTAAATTTAACAAAAAGAAAGAAATAGGCATTTCTTAATGACGTGAAGCCTGAAATGTATGTAATACTGATTATGTTGTTTTTCTTCGAGGAAAATGCAAAAATATCTATGGTCACCGTAGCGGGCGAGGCTGTGAGAGGATTGGAGGTGGTGGGGGTGGAGGTGCAGAGAGGATGACATGTCTGCAGCGGGACAAGGAACAGAACAAAGTGTGGAGGCTTAAGACCCAGACCCAGGCCACAGCAGGAGCAACACTGACCGGACATCAGAAGTTAAGTCATGTACACACACATAGTGCCACTCAAAAAACACAAAGACAAATTACGGAAGTGAAAATGTTAAAAGATCCAAAACCTTGGATACAAAATAAATGTATTGATTAGTATTTTGCAAAACAATTGTATGTATCTATTAGTACAAAAATTAATAGAGGTAATATCATTGTGGTTCAAAAACACGATATAACGTTTATAAAAATGTTCACTTTGTAATCAGAAGAATTAAAAAAGGTGTCTTAAAGTGAATTGCGCAGAGCAAGTTTATAAAGATAATACAAAATATAGATATTTGGACCATCAGCTCACAGATAAAATAAATTAATGTTACCAGAAGAAAAAAAAAAGAATGTTCTATGCATTATGTACTTCTCTGGTTTGGTTCTGGGAAGAGTAGAGAAAGTGGATTCAAAACAACCAAGGTTGGATTCACAAGGAATGTTTCAACACAAGATAACAGTCTATGAGAGTCAAGATAACAAGGCGGCTTCACAGCACCTCCCTTTTGCTCACGTCAGGAGCAAGAAATGTTTTGGCTTTGGAATTATGTTTTTCCGTTGTTTTTGTTTAAGCTCAACAGAAAGTGTGGGAGACTTTATATTAAACAGACGTTTTAATGTTAAAAATGCTAAAGTAGAAATGTGTCAGTGACAGAAACAGATTGCACTAATGTGTGCAATCTTCCGGGAGGCAAGCTGAAAGACAGCCTCCAGCGTGTCCTAGGTCTTTCCCGGAGTCTCCTCCGGGTGGGACATGCCCGAACACCTCCCTAGGAAGGAGTCCAGGAGGCATCCGAAACAGATGCCCGAGCCACCTCAGCTGGCTCCTCTCGATCTGGAGGAGCAGCGGCTCTACTTTGAGCTCCTCCCGGTGACCGAGCTCCTCACGCTATCTCTAAGGGAGCGCCCGCCACTCTGCGGGAAAGCTCATTTTGGCCGCTTGTATCCGGGATCGTGTTCTTTCGGTCA
Organism: Neodontobutis hainanensis; assembly: GCA_024349245.1. NCBI lineage: Eukaryota > Metazoa > Chordata > Actinopteri > Gobiiformes > Odontobutidae > Neodontobutis > Neodontobutis hainanensis. Next base: position 4,460 of record JALDNG010004707.1, read on the forward strand.
TGACCCAAAGCTCATGACCATAGGTGAGAGTAGGAACGTAGCTCGACCGGTAAATCGAGTGCTTTGCCTTACAGCTCATCTCCTTCTTCACCACGACAGACCGGTACATCGACCACATCACTGCAGAAGCTGCACCGATCCATCTGTCAATCTCACGTTCCCTACTTCCCTCACTCATGAACAAGACCCCAAGATACTTGATCTCCTCCACTTGAGGCAGGAACTCCCCAACAACCTGAAGGGGATAAGCCACCCTTTTCCGACTGAGAGCCATAGCCTCGGACATGGAAGTGCTGATCCTCATCCCAGCCACTTCACACTGGGCTGCAAACCGTCCCAGTGTGCACTGCAGTGACATAAAATCTAATGTTTTGTTTACTTCCCCAAGCAAATCACTTCCTGTATACCACTTGTGACATGTTTGTGCTTATGCTTCATTCTTGCTAGAATTAAACCTGGCCATTCCTTTTTTAAATTATACTCTGTCTACGTGTCTCTCTGGATAAATATAAGGACATAAAGAATTCTTATCACTTTTGGGGGCTTGTCCAGGATATCAATACCCGCTGTTTCTCGTACGGAGGGTGGAAAACTGACGAGCATGGAAGAAATGTAAGTCCCAAGCTGCATTGTTAAAGTCGTACGGGCCAGAACTCCACTCTGAGTGCGTGAAGCTTGGTGACAATATCTGGACTGGACAAAGAGCAGAGAGACGAGGAATGAACAGAGACGTCTGGCTGCGGAACAACTGGACTACTGGTGTTTCAATTCAGGTAAACAGCTGTTAAATTTGTTTTGGTTGAGAAAACAAAGCTTCCGGGAGTAGAAGTTTGGGATGGTCCTACTAAAGAGTTTGTTGGCTGCATGTTTTTATCAAGACCTTGCCTGGCTAAAGTGAGATTTAAACGAGATGATTTGATATTAATTGGTATTAAAGACTGTACTCTTGCTGGACTGTAAGCTTGATAGATACCTTATGCTCTGTAAGTTTTTATGGCAGTTTTTTGAAACTGAGTCTCGCTTCATTCTATGAGAGATGAGATTACCGATTATACTAAGGAGTGTAGGATCTAAACATAGCTGGTCTAGGAAGGACAAGATTTGATCCAGATAAATACCACACATCCTAATACGCCACATTCAAAAGTCTGGCCCGACTAGAAATGTTTGTTTAATGGTGCAAGAATAAAAATGGGAAAGCTCTCAACATAAAGCCTCAGCCAAACAATACTTACAGATAAATGTTCAATAGATAAATGAAGTGTTTGAAGGTGGGATATCGCTCTCCTAAAAGACAAAGTCCTGGGTTCAAGTAAAGACATGTCTCTGTAACAGTTTGTAAAACTCAGTTTTGAGAGTGTTGGAGCTCAGTTTTACTTTTGTTTTAAGTTTGTCTCTAGTTCTTTTCCAGTTTTCAGTCTCATCAGTTTGTTTCGTCTTCATTGTCTTTGTCTTGAAGATTTTTGTTGTTTTAAATTCATTATTTTTGTTAGTGAGATTATTTTCTTCAGTTCAGGACTAAGCCTTACTTGTAAAAAGATCTGTTTAGCCTAAATCAATCTATTACTGTAAAAGAAGGCTGTTTTCTTCAAAGGCCCACAAGGAACATTTTTTTTACTTGTCATTTTGATCTTTTCATATATTCAACTCCATAGATTTAACTCTGACACAGACGAGCAGAGTTTTCTCATAGATGGATGCTCTGACCTCTGACCCGCCACAAGCAGCAGCTCAGCTTTGGGCAGATATTCAGAGCAAAACCTCCAAAAGCTGTCCAAGGACCAGGACCAACTTTCCCGACTAAGTGGAAAACAACGCTTCCAAAGTCCGTCAACGGCAAAACCAAAGACTGACCCTTGTCGCCTGGACCTTGAGCTTCTAACCAAACCTGATCCTAAAACACAGATTTAACATTACAACTGAACTTAGACAGAACTCTTCTAGACCTGTTTCTTAATGTATAAACTTCACAATTATTAAATGAATCCTTTAAGTTCATATCCACCTTCCATAAGAATGGTTTCTTGTTTCAATCCCTATAATACCATTGTTATTTATTTACAACTTCTAGGTTTTGGTTATTGTTTTGTTTTATGCTCAGACAGTACCTCTGTCTCACTGAAGGGGGCATGTGTCTCTGCTGTTGCTTTAAAATCAAGTCAAGTTTAAAATCAAGACTAAAGAGAGAGACTTTTGACTCTCAAAGCTTTGAAACTTCTCAATACTGGATGTGATCAGTAATAAATAGCAGTGCATGATGGGATGTGACTGAAGTTTATTTTTCACATTTTTAATTAAAGCAGCACTAACTGTTCAGACTGTTTTTCACTGAAAGGCTCAAACTCACAATGGACTGTCATTTTTTCAGAAATACATATTCTTGAACATTTGTGACTCGTTCTGGTCAAAACTACTTTTGTCATTTCTTTTTTAAGAAATGGTTCAAATTTAACACTAGTTCAATGATTCCATATTTCTGGAAACATTTTGGGGTAAAAGGTTGCAGATGAGACATAGCTTGAAATCTATTTCTTGTAACTTTCATCTTTCATTAGAGACTTCTAAAATGTTTTGATGCAAAAATTATGTCAGACTTCTGCTGTTGTCCAACTTGTTGGTCTCAAACATACAAGACAAGCCTGAAGCCTTTCGAGTCACTTTATAAACCAGCGCTGACAACCATTAACAACACCACCAGTGTCACAAACTAAACTAAACTAAATATAGGATGTTCAACTCTGAAAACCTAAGACAGGCTGATTTAATCATGTAATTAGGGAAGGACAAATTTTCGAGGTCTTTATTCATTCCCTGATGTAACTGTTACTGTTTTATGTGCTGTATACATTTCATCTTTTTAAAATAAAAGTCACATTACTGAAGTGTGTTTGTGTGTGTGCTCAGGTCATTTCAGCTTTAGTTTGATCAGACTCAGATGAAGCTGCTTTGGTTTGGTCACTGACTCCAGAGTAGCTTTTATTCTGCTTCAGAGAAAAAAAAAAAAAAACTGGACCAATCAGCTGTGAGCAAAGTCAGAGAACAGAAGTAAACAGAGGTGCACAGGTGCTCACTGAGAGCAGGAACACAATATGACTCTCATCTATTTATACAAATCCGTCACTCAGTAAAAAAACTCAAGAAAACCACATAAATATAGAATAAGAACAAACAACTCTCTGTAAAACAGTTTTCATAATAGAGGCTGAAATCTGAGAAAACAATTGTGATTTAAAGATGTTGAAGGAGCCAACAGTGTCCATTTGTTGTTTTGGTTTCATTTTTATTTTCTGACTTGTCTCCATCTGTTGGAAGAACATAAAGGGCTGAGGGTGCTACTGGGAGGCATGGCTGCAGGAGGAAGACACAGTTTGAGTTTACCTGTACAATTCTAGTTATACTTTTGTTCAACCACTAGATGTGGCCCAAACACCACTTTGTTGAGTCCCAACAGCTTTTGTTTGTGTGTGTCATTTGTATGATTTTGGGATTATGTTAAGATGATGTTACATTTTTAATGAAATGTGAAAATGTATTGTTTTTGAAAGTATTTTTGTTCATGCCCCATTGGTCATTTTGAGTTTAGAAACGGGATTGTAAATAACTATAAATGCAATCAACCCCAGGACTTTCTAAAACCAACTGTATCCTCAGGCGTTCACACTAACACTAATTTGATTTATTCTTGTCTTTCCTTTGCTCCCGTTCACATTTCAAGCTCAGAATTAACACTCTCCTGCATGCCCTCCAACTTCTCCCTTTTGAACTCCAGCCTCGTTTGGAAATTCAACAAAACAGAGACCATCTGAACCCAGACAGGACTCAACAGAGTTTAAAATGAGTTTGTAGCTCTGAAGCCTGTCCATAATCACTGATCTTATAACAGCCATTTATTCTCCATCTTCTACACAAGAAATTGTATTTTAACAACCCAAACATTTGCCTGGTCTTCTTCTGGTCTTCTCATCTGCATTTAAAGTTCTAACACCAGAACACATCAGACATGAGCGTTTTCCTTCTCAGCACAATCTCATTCTGTTCCTGTGGGTGAACAGATAGAACCAGCGCTGGAATAGAATGTGTCAGTGTTTACACAGTTCTGCTCTGTTCTTCCTCATTTACCTCAGAGCCACTCCCTGTTCCATTGTCTGTCCACTCTCCATTCAACTCACCTGTGGCCCCTGCTGCACTTGAGCCCTCATCAACCCCGTTGCATCATGGGACACATCAGTGGCACTAGTAGGAAATTAGCACTGTTTGGTTTTCAACCTTTTGTGTATTTCTTTGCTCGAGTAAATAAATGATAGAATAAGGTCAATGTTATGTTTCCAACAGTTACTGACAGGCTTCAGAGCAACACAAAAGTTTGAGCCTGCTTTAGTCCTGGTTTAGTCCTGGTTTAGACCTGCTTTAGTCCTGGTTTAGTCCTGGTTTAGACCTACTTTAGTCCTGGTTTAGACCTGCGTTAGACCAGCTTTTGACCTGGTTTAGACCTGGTTTAGACCTGGTTTAGTCCTGGTTTAGACCTGCGTTAGACCAGCTTTAGACCTGCTTTAGACCTGGTTTAGACCTGGTTTAGACCTGCTTTAGTCCTGGTTTAGACCTGGTTTGAGACCTGCTTTACTCCTGGTTTAGACCTGCGTTAGACCAGCTTTAGACCTGCTTTAGACCTGGTTTAGACTTGGTTTAGACCTGGTTTAGACCTGCTTTAGTCCTGGTTTAGACCTGCTTTAGACCTGGTTTAGACCAGCTTTAGACCTGGTTTAGTCCTGGTTTAGACCTGCTTTAGTCCTGCTTTAGACCTGTTTTAGTCCTGGTTTAGACCTGCTTTAGACCTGCTTTAGACCTGGTTTAGTCCTGGTTTAGACCTGCTTTAGACCTGCTTTAGACCTGGTTTAGTCCTGGTTTAGACCTGGTTTAGTCCTGGTTTAGACCTGGTTTAGACCTGCTTTAGACCTGCTTTAGACCTGGTTTAGACTTGGTTTAGACCTGCTTTAGACCTGCTTTAGACCTGGTTTAGTCCTGGTTTAGACCTGCTTTAGTCCTGGTTTAGTCCTGGTTTAGACCTGCTTTAGTCCTGGTTTAGACCTGGTTTAGACCTGGTTTAGACCAGCTTTTGACCTGGTTTAGACCTGGTTTAGTCCTGGTTTAGACCTGGTTTAGACCTGGTTTAGACCTGGTATAGACCTGTTTTGTCCTGGTTTAGACCTGCTTTAGTCCTGGTTTAGACCTGCTTTAGACCTGGTTTAGACCAGCTTTAGACCTGGTTTAGTCCTGGTTTAGACCTGCTTTAGACCTGCTTTAGACCTGGTTTAGTCCTGGTTTAGACCTGCTTTAGACCTGGTTTAGACCTGGTTTAGTCCTGGTTTAGACCTGGTTTAGTCGTGGTTTAGACCTGGTTTAGACCTGCTTTAGACATGGTTTAGACCTGGTTTAGTCCTGGTTTAGACCTGGTTTAGACCTGCTTTTGACCTGGGTTAGACCTGGTTTAGACCTGGTTTAGACCTGGTTTAGACCTTGTTACTTTTAAAGCCTTGCAGGGTGTGGCCCCTGGGTCCAGAGCAGAACTACTGTCCTCGTCTGAACCAGAGCCGCCTGAGGTCCTTGGACCAACCAAATGTTTTATCATTTATTGTCATTATGTAACTCTTGGTTTTATGTTGATCTGCTTCTGTTTGTTCTGCATTGGTTTGTCTTTTTTCAGTCTTTGCTTCCCTTTTCTGTTTCTGTTCTTGATTTTTTTGGTCATGTCACATGGTTTATTGGATGTTCATGAAAAGTCTCGTGTGAGTTTTCAGTAGCTTCTGTCTTTATTTCTTTGGTTTGAAAAGTTACACTGTTGAGTATTGAGTCTGAGTTTTGAAAATCCTCTGTGGGTTTAATGAGTTTATTATCAGCTCAAGAAAACACTGGAAACTCTGTAGGAATGAATCATTGACACACTGTGTTGAATGGATTATGATGGACTCCAGCTTTATTGTCTGAGGTCAAAGGAGTGATGTGAGCTGGCCCTTTAATTATAGCTTCAGGACTGGAGCATCTGCAGAAGAAAGGCCCAGACTAGAGCAAAAAGGATAGAAGTGAGATTTTTTCACACAAGACTGAAAAAGGTCTATGCAAACTCGTTTCCTCCATCTTTCTCTTCCTCGTTATAACCAACTAACTTCATCTGAGTCATTAAAACATTACCACATCCAGAACAGAAACTGTGGTAGATTTAACTAGTGTCCAAGACTAAACACAGTTTATGTACAAACACACGTCAGTGTTTCTGTCAACTGAACCAGTTCAGTTGGGTTTATGTCAATATGATGAAATAATAACCAGGACACTCCCCTTTTATTAAAACCCAGAGAGCTCACAAGGTGAACATGTCTTCAGTGTCTTTGTGCTTCTGTGGACGACTACAAAAAGAGAAGGTCAGCTGCTTCCTGCTTCTGAAGAGTGCAGTCGCACCTCTGCTTGCTCCTGCAAGCTTTACTTTTCTTTTTTGTTATCTTCACATTTAGCCAATGATTTTATGATCAATGATGATTTTTACATTACTTTTTACTTTCTTTTAACTGGATTTTTATGTTTATACTTATTTTTACTTTTTAAACAACACGGACCTGCTGAGCGACTGGAGCTTTAGTATCTATTTTTCAACATGTCTGGGGTAAAAACTACTACTACAAACTCTTTCTCCCAAAATTGTTGGAAATACCAACAGGCGATCAGTGCGCTACAAACAAAGATTTTTGCTTTGGAATCTGAAAGAGGTCTTCAGGAGACAATCCCGATCACACAATGTGGTAAGACTGTGAATCTAAACTTGGATGATACAGTGTCATTCTCAAAACTGAGCAAAGCAAAGGGATTTAAACAAAATGATGCCACCTGCATAAACTTGGTGCCCAACCAAAGCAGCACTGGATTAGAAAATGCTGGCATCACAAGAGCACATGTAGCATCACCAGACATCCAGCTATAAAACAGATTTGAATCACTGATGAATGAACCAGAAAACTCTGCTGTAACTCTAAAACATGGAAATAAAACTTTTTCTAAGGAAAACAGGAGACATGAATCTGTGGAAAAGTACCAGGCTAATAGAGAACAACTCCTGTTGCTGGGAGACGGCGCTGTCAGAGACATAAACAATAGTTGTTTTGTTACATGCAGCTATCCAAGTGCCATGGTCCCTGATATAACAGCACTCTTCCCCAAGTCCTGTCCAAACACACAGGCATTAAACAGCTGATTGTACACGTGGGTGCAGTTGACACCAGGAAGGGAGAATCAGAGGTTTTAAAAAAGTATTTCTCCAGGCTTTTAAATAAACATCAGTGGACCACTCCCAAACATCGACAGAAGGAGCAATAAATTCAGTCGGCTGCTTGCATTAAATACATGGCTGTCCAAGACCTGCGAAAGGAGTACATTTTATTTATAACTTCAACTTGTTCTGGCAATGTGTAGACCTGTTTAAAGGAAAGGGCCCACACCTGAACAGAGGAAGGGTCAGGAGGCTAACAGATAATTTCCTGCACTCCGTGAGACACCTAAATGGTTCTGGGCACCCTCTTAAACAAAGAAAGGGTCTTCTGAGAAGCCATCAGCCACTGAATGAGAAAAAAACTCCAGCCTCACCAACAAAGATCCTCCTCTGACTGGACCACCATCAACAACTCCACCACTGAAATGGACCCCCTCAACAGGACCCTGGACCCCCCCAGTAACATCAACACCTTCTGCGGACCTCACCATCTCTGTCCCATCCCCGGATTCACCAATGGGAATTCCAGATCACCTGGAAATGTTGGTGAAATCTGGAATTAAGATGATACCCCTCACACCTAACTTGGCCAGGTCACGGGTTCTATCATCATCCCGAAAAACATCACCTCCAATTCCACCAAGGGGCACCAATTCTCCATCTCGGCCAGTACAGACCCCAACAGGTGTCCAATGCACTCCTGTCAGTCTCCCTCCACCCCCTTCCAGACCACCTCCTCCCAGACCAGCTCCAAAAGCCTTGAGTAGCATCAAGGCTACTATCAGCGATTAGGACACTGAGGGCCTCTGCTGTTCCAGGACTTTTGTCATAATAAAATACTTATCAACCCGAGGCCCTGGGAGAGAACACTCCCCCAGCTCCATAACTACAGTCAGAAGTCGCAGACTCGAGAAGAGAATAACAGTTAGATTGTCCAATCAGACAAACCTGATTCAAATTCCTGCAAACAGATAAAGTCTGATCCTGCTCAAACAGACTTGAAACTTGCAGTGTTCAATGTCAGGTCTTTGGGAAACAAATCCTTTTTAATTAATAATTTTATAATTTCAAATAATCTTGATTTTATGTTTTAACAGAAACATGGTTAGACAGCAAGACTGGAAGTGCTGTCCTTATTGAATCCACCCCATCGAATTTCACATTTTTATCCAAAATGCGGGAAAACAAAAAGGGTGGTGGCGTTTGTGCTATTTTTAGAGATAATATTTTTATCAAGAAACTATCTCTTGGGGAGTTTTCACCATTTGAGTATGTGTCATTTAAAATGGAGTTGAGGTTTTGTCCATCTATTTTATATGTTGTCTTTACAAACCACCCCAACAATGTCATGATTTTATTGATGAGTTTACTGAAATGCTTTCGGTTATCTGCGCAGAATATGATCAAATAGTCATATCAGGTGATTTTAATGTGCATGTGGATAATGTTTGTGACAGGAATGCCAAAGAACTTTCTACTATTCTTGATACTTTCGGTCTTTGTCAGCATGTTAATGAGCCGACCCATAACAGAGGTCACACTCTTGACCTGGTCATTACAAAGGGTGTTCATATTTCAGATGTCACTGTGATTGATGTTGCTCTGTATGATCATTCTTGTGTCTATTTCAGCTGGAACTACAGTGGTTCAGAAGAGGAACATTAATGATAACACCAACATCAAGTTGATGATTTGTTGAATTGTTATACTTCAGGTGTTTTAAATGTTATGGACACCATTGCTCCTGTTAAGGTTAAAGTGATGAAGAGGCAAAAGGCTTCGTGGAGCAATGCTCCTTCTGTCAGGGCACAGAAAAGGGAATGCCGAAAAGCTGGCGTAAATTGAAACTCTTAATTCATTATGAGGTATACAAAGAAAATCTGCAGGTTTTTAATCAAACTTTGAAAAAAGCAAGAGAAATATTCTTCTCAGAGCTCATCAACAACAGCAATAACAACTCACGTGTCCTGTTTGCTACAGTGAACAGATTAACAAACCCTCCAGCTCCATTTCCTCCAGAATTAGTTTCCAACACTAAATGCAATGAGTTTGCATTGTTTTTTAATGACAAGGTTCAAGGCATTAAACATGCTACAGTCCAAAGGGCATTCAACAACACTGCAGCCACATAGGAGACACTTGGTTGAGTTTACACATTTTACACCCATTAATGACAGAACAATTGAAAAAAACTGTCTCAAGCCTGAGCTCATCCACCTGCTGCCTTGACGTTTTACCCACTAGATTTCTAAAATCAGTACTAAGCAGTTTGTTACCACAACTCACTAATATAGTCAATAATTCCTTACAGTCTGGAACATTTCCAATGGCCTTAAAAACTGCTGTCATTAAGCCTCTTCTAAAGAAGAGCAGTCTTGATGCTACAGTGCTCAACAACTATCGACCCATATCAAACCTGCCATTTTTAGGGAAAGTCATCGAAAAAGTTGTATATCAGCAACTTAATGACTTTCTATTACTTAACAACTGCTTTGATCCTTTTCAGTCAGGATTCAGGCCCCATCACAGACTGAGACTGCACATATCAAAGTCCCAAATGACATCCGTCTGAACACTGACGCGGGCAAAGTGTCTTAGTTCTGTTGGACTTGAGTGCTTCGTGTGATGCAGTGGACCATGACATCCTGTCACAAAGATTAGAGGAATGGATAGGTATCTCTGGAACTTCTCTTAAATGGTTTCAGTCCTATCTTGAAGACAAGAAGTACTTTGTTTCGTTTGGTAACTGTGTATCAGACCAAATGGCCCTGACATGTGGGGTTCCACAGGGGTCTATTTTGGGACCTCTATTATTCAATCTCTACATGCTTCCTTAGGGCCAGATAATACACATCTGTGGCATATCATACCATAATTGTGCAGATGACACTCAGATTTACATTTCCCTCACAGCAGCTAACAGGTTAGAAATCTAGGGGTCATCATGGACTCAGACTTAAATTTCCAGAGTCACATTAGGTCAGTTACATCATTTGCATTTTATCACCGTAAAAACATTTCCAAAGTCAAAGGGATAATGTCTCAACCAGACTTAGAGAAACTTATTCATGCTTTTATCTCCAGCAGGTTAGATTACTGTAACGGCCTGCTCACTGGTCTCTCAAAACGAGGGTTAAGACAGCTGCAGCTTATTCAGAACGCTGCTGCTCGGGTTCTAACTAACACCAGGAAGTACCACGTCAGTCCAGTTTTAAAATCTCTGCACTGGCTTCTGTTGCTCAGAGAATAGACTTTAAAACAGCACTGCTGGTTTACAAGTCTCTAAATGGTTTAGCACCAGAATATATTTTTGAAATGCTAGTAGCTTATGAGCCTCCTCGGACTCTGAGAACATCTGGGACAGGCCTTCTGCTCGTGCCCAGAGTTAGAACTAAACAGGGTGAAGCAGCTTTTAAGTTTCATGCAGCAAAAACCTGGAACAACCTCCCAGATGAAGTAAAACAAGCCTCAACTTTGACAATGTTCAAGGGAGGTTAAAACCTTCCTCTTTAGCTCCGCCTACACTACAACTTAAAGTGTTTAATTTATCTGCACTACTTTTAAAATGTTTTTAATTTTTATGTTTCTGTTATAATAATTTTAATTCTTATGTTTAGAGTCACTGGGGGCTTATAGTTCTCCTCAGGTCATGTCAAATTCATGTCATGTCCTTCGTGCTAATCCAAGCATTAAGTAGACATGACAGGACTGAGACATGGCTTGTCACGGGACTCCTGCTCCTGGACCATTGTGAACGCCTCTCACCAAGGACATCACTGTGTTGTATATAATGCCATGTTATGTTTACATCTGGGAGCAAACCTGCATCGGTACACTTGTTACTGTATGTCTGCTTTGCTCATCCTTGCAAGGATTAAAACCTGACCATTGCTTGTTAAATTATAATCGGTCTCCGTGTCTCTCTGGTTGAATATATGGATATAAAATATTCCTATAACAGTTTCTAAATCTAGTGTTTTTTTATTTCCATAAAGCACTTTGAGTTACTCAGTGTATGAGTTGTGCTATATAAATAAAATTGCCTTGCCATTTCATTTTTAATAGTATCTAAAGTTAAATGACTCAAATGTGCTTCAGAAGAGAGTTGGACAAGAGGAACATTTCTGAAGGACTTTATACATATTTAAATAACTACATATTTTTATATATAAAAATAATGTGAGTGATGTTTGAGCTCATAAAGCTTCCATTGGTTCAATAAAAGGGTCTGATGGAGAATGGTTAGTTTTCTAACTTTAGTAAGGTCTTTAGTCTTTTCTCTGGCGTCAAAGTGGAGCTAGCGCTTGACAATAATAACTGGAGTCTTTGGTACTTAGTCTGTGAAGGTTCTCAGTCATCCAGGACAGCTTGGAGAAAAGGTTTGAGTAAAAGCATCAGTTTAAAAATATGGGAGCCATTAATGTAACTCATTGAAATAGCCTGGTTTAGACCTGGTTTATGTCAGGAACACAACTTTTCAGGACTAGGCAGAAGGACTCACTGTGCAGACCCACACGAGGGAGATGGTTGAAAGGGTTTAATCCAAACACACAAGGAAACACTGAATACCAAAACACAATGATAGAGCATACAAAGTTGTGGATACAATCCAGCACCGGACAGGGGAAAGCACACAGACTATAAAGGGAACACAATGAGACACAGGTGGAGCACATTAAGGGCGGAGCAGGCAATCACAAAGGAGGGAAAGACAAGGGCAGGAAGTCAATCTAACATACAGGCAGGGGTGAGACACTTCACAATAAGACACAGGAAGTTAACTACAAAACATACAACAGACACGAGGTTGGGACATGACAGTACCCCCCCCCTTAAAGGCCGACACCGGGCGGCCAAAAACCTCTGTGGACAGAGACACAACAATGTCAAGGATGAAGTCCGAGTCCAAACACCCGCCCCAAAGACGCACCCCGTACATGATCGGAGGGGTGGAAGAGATCCGGAGACAGAGCACCGAGAACGACGGGCACCGGCATGGGAACAGGAACCGGTTGAACAGACACGGGCAGGGCCCGGCGGGGCAGGATCAGGGCCCGGCGGGGCAGGATCAGGGTCCGGCGGGGCAGGATCAGACGGATCAAAGTCAGGATCTGGGGCTGGCCCGGAAGGAGCTGGGGCTGGCCCGGAAGGAGCTGGGGCGGGACCTGAGGCTGGCTCGGAAGGAGCTGGAGCGGGACCTGAGGCTGGCTCGAAGGAGCTGGAGGCGGGACCTGAGGCTGGCTCGGAAGGAGCGGGACCTGAGGCTGGCTCGGAAGGAGCTGGAGCTGGGGTTGGAGCTGGAGCTGGATCTGGGACTGGCTCGGAAG
>JALDNG010004708.1:0-17339 GCA_024349245.1 Neodontobutis hainanensis
GATGTTGTGGGGCTGTCTTGGTTGACACGCCTCTGCAACATCGCGTGTCGGGGACAGTACCTCTGGACTGGCAGACCGGGGTGGTGGTCCCTCTTTTTAAGAAGGGGACCGGAGGGTGTGTTCCAACTACAGAGGGATCACACCTCAGCCTCCCGGGAAAGTCTATGCCAGGGTACTGGAGAGGAGAATGCGGCCGATAGTCGAACCTCAGATCCAGGAGGAACAATGCGGTTTTCGTCCCGGTCGTGGAACACTGGACCAGCTCTATACCCTCTCCAGGGTGCTGGAGGGATTATGGGAGTTTGCCCAACCAGTCCACATGTGCTTTGTGGATCTGGAGAAGGCATTCGACTGTGACCCTCGTGGTGCCCTGTGGGGGTGCTCTGGGAGTATGGGGTCCGGGGCCCTTTGCTAAGGGCTATCCGGTCCCTGTGCGACCGAGCAGGAGCTTGGTTCGCATTGCCGGCAGTAAGTCAGACCTGTTCCCGGTGAATGTTGGACTCGGCAGGGCTGCCCTTTGTCACCGGTCCTGTTCATTATCTTTATGGACAGGATTTCTAGGCGCAGCCAGGGGCCGGAGGGAGTCTGGTTTGGGGACCACAGGATTTCATCTCTGCTTTTTGCAGATGATGTTGTCCTGTTGGCTCCATCAAGCCAGGACCTTCAATGTTCACTGGGGCGGTTTGCAGCCGAGTGTGAAGCGGCTGGGATGAGGATCAGCACCTCCAAGTCTGAGACCATGGTTCTCAGTCGGAAAAGGGTGGCTTGCCCCATCCAGGTTGGTGGAGAGCTCCTGCCTCAAGTGGAGGAGTTTAAGTATCTCGGGGTCTTGTTCACGAGTGAGGGAAGGAAGGAGCGTGAGATCGACAGGCGGATCGGTGCAGCTTCTGCAGTAATGCGGTCGATGTACCGGTCTGTCGTGGTGAAGAAGGAGCTGAGCTGTAAGGCAAAGCTCTCGATTTACCAGTCGATCTACGTTCCTACTCTCACCTATGGTCATGAGCTTTGGGTCATGACCGAAAGAACAAGATCCCGGATACAAGCGGCCGAAATGAGCTTTCTCCGCAGAGTGGCGGGCGCTCCCTTAGAGATAGGGTGAGGAGCTCCGTCACTCGGGAGGAGCTCAAAGTAGAGCCGCTGCTCCTTCACATCGAGAGGAGCCAGCTGAGGTGGCTCGGGCATCTGTTTCGGATGCTTCCCGGCCGCCTCCCTAGGGAGGTGTTCGGGCATGTCCCACCGGGAGGAGACCTCGGGAAGACCTAGGACACGCTGGAGGGACTATGTCTCTCGGCTGACCTGGGAACGCCTCGGTATCCCCCCGGAAGAGCTGGAGGAAGTGTCTGGGGAGAGGGAAGTCTGGGCTTCTCTGCTTAGACTGCTGCCCCCGCGACCCGGCCCCGGATAAGCGGTAGAAGATGGATGGATGGATGGATGGATGGATGGATGGAGAATCCCTTGAATGCTGCATATAATTTGTTGACCATGGTTTTTTGTAATTCTTTAATGGATAAATATAATCCTTTTTATTTACAATTTAGATTTGAGTTGGAAAAGTCAAGGGAAATGTAAAATGTAATTTCCAGGTTGAATTGTCATGGCTTTTAAATGATTGTCTTGTCATTAGTTGTATTGGCAATATGGACATAAAATCTAATAATTTTTATTAAAAGGACCCTAAAACCTTCCCTGGAAACTCCCGGAGGCCCCTGCTGATGCACTTTTGCGCTCACAACTTTTTGTCTTATTCTCTGATGTAGATTCTGACCCAGGAAGACTGGAATTACGTGATGTACAACGGCATGATCACCACCAGCCCCTGGGCATGTTTTTTTTGCTGTGATAATGCTGGGGAAACATTTACTCCTGAACGTGCTTGTGAGCATCGTGGTTCGTAATTTCCAAGTTCTGGTAAGGACCATTTTTGTTTTCATACATCACTGATGCATAATAATTGATATGCAGTGAGTCAGGGCTGGGATATTTGATGTTGATGGGTCCTCCTCAAGAAAATTACAGTCAAAACATCATCTAATTCCCTTTTAGATGATGTTTTAGAGTTTAGCTGAACATTTTGAGTGTTCAGAGACAGAAGACTTTAAAACAGAAAGGTCAAGGTCAAAAATGTTTTATATTTCCCGCCCTTTGCTCTTTATGCCAATAAAACCACATCACATCCACAGTCTCTGTTTTGAGACAAACCCCTTTAACAGGCAGCACCAGCCCCACGGTCCTCCGCTGGGACAGGGTGGGATGTCTACAGTAAATATTTACAGAGCACAGGCCACAGATTTGTGTGCTGCTGGGTTCGGTCGCTGTTTTACACAGTGGCACGTGGTGAGAGCGTGCAAGAACTCATTGACACGAAGATCATTTAAATATGTTTTTGTCGAGAAAATAAAATGCATAATTCTGGGCAGAGAAAAGGCAATAGAAAACGTATAGTGTAATAAGTATTACACGGCCCAGTTCCAAATCTAATTTGCTTCAGCATTTTTCAAGATCATTACATTCTGAGAAAGAGTTGAATTATGAGTATGTCCCCAATCATTAATGCAATGCTCCCTGACAGTAACAGAGATGACAGATTAACAAATTTGTTATTATTACAAAGCCAGTCTCCCCAACCTTTAAAAAAATAAAATGTAAAAAATACACATTGGACTAAACCTCACAGTACTTTAATACCTGTAATAGTCTTTTAAAAGGCTACAAATCACACAGTGTTTAAATAGTTTTTATTCAAATTTTTACATCTGTAATCTGTTATTTGTAACTTGTGCGCAGTGTGCCTACAGTATAGTGGCTTGATGATGTGTTTGTCTAAAAACTCTGTTGTCCTAGGCCCATTCCATTATCTCACACGAAGACACACAGACTTCAGTGACCGCAGCAGTAGAAAACGTAAGATGTGAAAAAGACATTATGAAATACAACTTACTACTTTTAATCAAGCTTTAATGTTGATGTAATCTTTTAAATGTCTGTTTTCTTTTGATTTTTACTGCAGACACCTCGTTATCCAAAATGGTTCATAGATCATAAGGAGTGGTCACTCTTCCTGTTTTCTCCGCAGAACAAGTAAGCTTAACACAAAAGCAAACACACACAACTGGCATTACAATAATATTTGTATTTATTTATATACCTGCTGTGTAAGCTATTGTAGACAAGGAGGGTAATAAGGAGAAAGTACTTATTTATTATTGTTACAGTATAGCCCCTTGCTTTCCAACAAATAGAGAATTAATTTAATTTAATCCAATCAGAGGAGCAGTTAGGCTTTGTTCTCTCATTGGGTTTAAGTAAAGGCTGAGCAGAACTGGCTGCCAGTGACTCAGGCGTAGGTCTCAATGAACTTGGAGTTGGTTTTTGATGGTACTGACTCAGACTCGGACAGCTACAGCTGCAGTAGAACAATACAGCACAGATCCTGCAACAAAACAGGCCTGGTGGTGATCAAGACGGGGTATATTTGCTATCTTGTTCCCGACCCGCCTCGTGCTCGTCTGTGGCTCTGCCAGCCCCGTGAGAGGTGGTGGTTAAAAAGCGTGTGTGGTAAAACAGCTGATCTTAGTTAAAGCACAGACTGATGCAGGCATCAGTATGTGCATTTAGAAATTTAGAAATTTAGCATTTACAAATATTTAATATTTAATATTTAAATAATTTGGGCTTGCAGCCTAAAACATTAATAATGAATGAATAATCTACAAACATTATATATATATATATTTTTATCAATGTGCTACAGCCAGGACAGCGCATGGCTAAATACAAATGTACATGTTATGATCGAGGCCGAGAAAGTGTAAAGGTTTAGACAAAGATAAAGCAGGGCTTTAGAACAGAACACAAGTCCTCGGGCACAGCTGATCAGGAGCTTAGCTCTGTGTTTGGAGGATCAGAAAATTACAGTCCCTAACTCATCGGTGCTACATTCCTCTTCTCTTCCTAGGCCTGGACCGTCCTGACAGGTGTGACACCTGTCTGCTCTGTCTGTGTGTAATGGCTTCGCTTTGCTTTGAGACCTGCACTACTTTTCAGCGTAACCATGCTTTAGAGCTTTGTACCGCTGTCTTCCCCTGAAAATTGGAAAAAGTAGATTTGGAAACTCCCTCAATGAGCTTCGGTCTTTGCCAGTGTTATGGGAATTGTACATCTCCATTAATGTTATACATTATGCTCTCACTCCTGCTCCAGTTCACATGCTTATCCACACACAAGTATGACTTAATGCCTTCAGCCATATCTAAATCAGTTTGCACTACATCTAATCATTGTACAGGGACACTCTGTCCTGTTCACTTAGACACACATCTCTGACTGACACGTCAGCTCAATACACGTCCATCCACGACCCTGGAGCTGGGGGCTGGCACAATGTAAACCTATAAAGCCTCATGTATTGTTTACACCTTTAAGCAAAACCCTCCGTGTACCATTGCTACCGTGTGTTTGCTTCTCTTTGCAAAGATTAAACCTGTCTATTATTGTCAAATCCTATGCTGTCTCCATCGTCTGCTCATTTAATCTGTAACCAAAAATTCTCTTAACATTTTGGGGCTCGTCCGGGATATCAACATCTGCTGTTTCTCGTGTAGAAAGTGAAACTGATGCACGGAAGAAATGCACAAAAAGCATTTCTTTATAAGTCCTAAGATGCGCTGTTTGAGCATTACAGGCCAGACCTTCACTCTCTGTGAGAGGCGCAGTGACGATATCTGAACAAAAAAATAATAAAAAGAGGAAAAAGCAGAGAGATGATGAGAGACAGAAGTCTGGCTGAGGAAAGACTGGACCATTCGACTAAAGTCAGGTAAAACAGCTGTTAATTTTTTATTTGAAAACAGAGAAATCCGGAAGTAGGTTTTGGGTTGCTTCTGCTTAAACTGTTTGGTGATTGCATGACATCTACCGTGGCGGGTATTTCCATGTTATTACTATTACTGTAGAAGAACACTAAAAACTGAGGTACCTGAGAGACGAGGAATTAGTATGTGTTTTTGTCGAGACCCTGCCTTTAGAGGTGTATGGTGAGATTTAAACGGAATGTTTTGATATTAATCTGTGGTAATATTTGCAGATATTGCTTTAGTGTAATAAACATACATTCTAATACTCCACACTCAAACAGTCTGGCCTTTAACTACGAGTGTTGGTTTTAATGGTTTTAATGGTGCGTTGGGCGCCCACGTAGAGCTCGAGCGGACTCTTAGTCGAGACCCTGCCAAATCCTAAGGTTAATGGTGAGATTAGAGCCGGAAGTGAATTGTTCACTGTGAAGCAGTGAAGGACTAAAGTTGAAGAGACTTTTTGACAAAGTCTGTTTTGCTAAAAATTATTTGATGACGTCTGGTTAACCAAACATATGGAGAAATTGTTAAAATAGAGTGAGAGTGTGACTGGGATGCGAATGTGTATTGAGTGACTTTAAGTAAATTTTTAATTGATTTTATTGGAAGAAGTTGATTCAGTCTGAATAATGAGATCGAACATTAGTCAGCCTGAATGTGAGAAAGCCTTAACTTGTGATAAGTTGATGCAACATAGTGACTGTGAGAATTTGATCCATCGGAGGAAAAATAGCTTAAAAATAGCTTATGGAAGATATTTTTCTAGTGAAGTGCACACAGGTACTTCAAGACACTAATCATTTGTATTTTTATAAATGTGCCCTGTGAGATTTCTAGGTCTTGGCCTCTCCGCTGGACACCAGTGCTCCCCAAAATTTCCTATGCCCTCCCCCCCACACCCCTGCTCCCTTTGGATGAGAGACGCTGCAGACAAACAGCAGCAACACACGCGGTAAGAGAAACAAATTCAGACAAATGTTTATTTTAAACTGGATCTATTGAGAGAGACCAAAGATGAATTGGTAAATTTAACTTAAAAATTGTGCTGAACCTGACCTTAATATGAATGAAATGTATTTTTCCGAGGAAAAATGTTACCATGGAGACCAGAGGGAGGAGGACAGGGGGGAGTCGCAGACGAGGGGGCACTGGCGAAGCCGGACAGGCCAACACTACAGGGCGACACTGGGTCCAGATGAGAGAAGGACCTTTGACTAACCCTTGAACAGGTCAGGAACATAAACACACACAGACACATAGACACAGAAATGGACACACACATAAAAACACACAGACACAAACACGGAACAGACACATCTACTGAAGTTGGATGTGCTTTTGAATTATGAGAAAAGTTTATAAATAGTGTTAAAGATCAGATATGTATTACTTTTGTGCGACACAGCAGAGATGAGATTAAAGAATTGACAAAGTAAGTCCAAAACTGTGAATAAATTATGAAAAATGCATAAAAGACCTGAATAAACTGACAAAATATATTTTTTTCTCAAATGTTTCCTCCTGTGAGCCTCTGGGTCTGCCTTTCTCAAGCAGCATGTCTCTCAAGGTCGGCCACTGAACAGGGCCGTTCCACAACTGTCCACCCCGCCACACTCCTGCCTCTCTCTGCCAAATCCACCCGCTCCGACCAAAGGCCTACAAGACGCTGCCCAGTGCCCAGCGGATCAGAGACAAAAGCGGTAAGATACAGAAAAACACATTTTCAAAATTTTATGTAATATGCACTAAATTTGACAAAAAGAAAGAAATAGGCTTTTCTCAAAGACGTGAAGCCTGAAATGAATACTGATTATGTTGTATTTCTCCGAGGAAAACGCACAAATTCCTCTGGTCACGGGAGCGGGCGAGGCCGTGAGAGGTGGACGTGGTGGGGTGGAGGAGACAGAGAGGACGACATGTCTGCAGAGGGACAAAGAACAGACCCAGGCCACAGCAGGAGTAAGACTGACATGAGATCAGGAGTTAAGTCATGTACACACACATAGTGCCAATTAAAACACACACAAAGACAGAACACAGAAGTGAAAAGGTTAAAAGATCCAAAACCTTGGATCCAAAATAAAAGTATTGAAGTATTTTGCAAAACAATTGAAATCTTACTGTACATCTATTAGGACAAATATTAGTATGAAAGAACTAAGAAAAACTGAGACATAGTTATTGGGGATAGAATGAAAATGACCACTTTGTAATAAAAACACTGTAGACAGTGAATAGAGTTAAAGACCAGTGTTCCACAGTAACACAAGATAACAGAGGTGTCTTATCACCCTCCCTTTTCTTTGCTCACTCCCTTGAGCTAGAAAAGTATTTTTTTTTAAAGTTGGAGACCAATTGTATGAGTCTATTAGTACTTAAACTAATAGAGGTCCGTAATATCAGTGTGGTTCAAAAAACACTGTATAACATGAATGAAAATGATCACTGTGTAATCAGAAGAATTTAAAAATGTGTCTTAAAGATGAAGTTATAAAGATAAAAATGATAGATATTTGGGCCATCAGCTCACATATAAAATAATTTATTCCAGAAGAAAGGAAATAAACAATTATGTATTTCTCTGGTTTGGTTCTGACAAGGTGTTGAGAAAGTGGATACAAAACAACCAATGTTTGGATTCACGAGGAATGTTTCAACACAAGATAACGTTCTGGGCCAAAGTAGCAGGGCTTCAAAGCATCCTCACTTCTTTTGCTCAGGACCGGAGCAAGAAATGTTTTTCAATAAAGTTTAGCTCCACAGAAAGTGTTGGAGCCTTTACAGTTAACAAACGTCTAATTTTGAAAATTGCTGAAGTAAAAATGTCAGTGACAGAAACAGACTGAACTGATAGGATAAAGAAAGGTTTATGATACGAATATAGTCCACATTTAAATCTTGATTTTATAAAAATGTTTTGGTAAAATAAATGACAAAATGAATGAGATTAAAAATTGTTTGAGAAAAATATTGATCAAATAATTAGAGAAACTGAAATGAAGACAAAATAAATACTGGCCAATGATTTTGAAATGGAACTTTCTAATAAAGGTTTAAGACCTGACACAAAAATAGATGCTGACGAGGGTCATATTTACAATAAAGTTTAAACTACAATGTAGAGAAGTGGCATCTTTATAATAAAGTTTGAACTACAATGCAGAGAAGTGGCATCTTTTAACAAAGTTTAAAATGCAATGTAAATAAGTGGCATATTTACAGTAAAGTTTTAAACTGCAAGGTAAATTTGTAATCTGGGAATTGAAAACTTATCTAAGTTAAAACTATCTAAACAATCTTGCAGGATTGGAGGTGGTTTATTTGAAAGTTTAAGTTAAAGTGTTAAACTGTAAAAATGGTTAAAGTTTAAGAGCATAAGACAAAGTGCTCACTGTTTTAATCATTGCTTGAAGTGATTTGTAAAAGTTTTTTTTTGATGAATCTGATTTAAATGTTGGAACGTTTGGATTATTGCTGAATGTGTGAAGTAGAGACTAACACAATAGTCTGTCCTTTTGAACAGGATTGAATATTATTTTTGGTTGAACTGAAGAGGTGTTTATGGAGAACACAGTAAAACCTTACCTAAAAATAAAATATTAAATTTTAGCATTGTTTTAAATTAACATTATTGACTATAACTGAGTGAAATGTCGGGGTATCTGAATAAATAAAGAGAGAAGTTGATTTTATTTTACACTTAATGGGTTAAGTTTCTGTTTAACATTGAGTAAAGGGAACTCTTTATGTAGAGTCTGACACAAAATTAGTGAAAATATGAAATTAAGAATGAATAAACGTTTTAAATATGCTGCAGTTAAAATTAATATGGAAAAGATGAAAAAAAAAAAACCCAAAATGGTTTACTGTATTTATTGAACTCCTGGTATTAAAACTGAGTTTTATAGAGACAGTATGGAACAAATCTATACTGAACAAAACCTTAAAGAAATTGTTTATTATAAAAGTAAATACAGAAAAATTTACAAAGAGCTTTGTTGATTTAATGAACGGTCTTTCCTTTTAAACGACACAATGATGATGAAGTTTTGGAGGAAAGCAGTGTGAACAGAGGCTTTGTGGTGTGTTTGAGCAGCTGAGAGAGGCTGCCTGATTACAAGGTTAACTCCAGAGGGAGGGGTCTGACCCAAGGGTTTTTAAAGGATTTTATTTCTAAAGGAATTAATTTGAAGTGAGTGAACAATATTCGAGTATTGTCTAATTAGATTGTGAATTTAAAGTCTTTGGCTAAAAGTTTGTGACGATAGATTATGAGAAACTGGTTCTGATCTATTGAAATTATTTATGTTTGCATCAGCTGAATAAAATATTACCATAATTGATGATGATAGTTACAGTTACAGGACCTACAACTGTGGTAACTAAAACTAATTGGTAGCTAAAAATAAAACTGAACTAAATAAAGTTTTAAATATAACAGCCACAACAGTGATGCTATTTGGAAAACATAAAGAACAATTAGAAATGATAATTGCTGGACTAACATTTTAAAATGATCAATGGCACTGGCCTTTCATTTTATGATTTTAGGTTTATTTTTATTTTATTTTTGTTTTGAGCCATGGGTTTCCCAAGGCTCAAAAAAGAGAAGGAGAAGAAGATTTAAACTAACTGTATTAAAGTGAAGAGGCTATAACAACAGTGTTTAATACAGTAAAAGATAAGTTTAAATCAAAAATAAAGAAAGGTTGACATGACTGTTTTGAAGAGGCACTGTTTGTTCTGATTGAGTCAAACTTTCAGATTAAATTAGATTTCCAGCAGACCATATCTGTGGAAACAGGGTTTATCTGTTGTTTAATTTTTATTGTTTTCATTTTTAAGAGCTTACATGGTTTCGTTTGGCGAAAGCCTGGAGGCACTTTCTATGGGTCTAAAAATGTCTGAGAACTTTTGATTTATTTGTTTGTTCTTTATTTGGATGGAAGCCAACCACAACAAGTACCAGTTCAGAAAAGAAGATTTGACAATTAATATAGCCACCAGTAAGAGCTAATATTAACATGGTTCTTTGAACTTATAATCATCTTGGTTTACACCTGGAGTACACCTGTGAGCAGGGCCAGTGACAGGACGTCCTGTAACATCACTCTGAACCTGACAAACTGACAGATCAGGGACAGGTGCAGTGCAAAGCAGAAGTCTGGAGGTTTTGTGGAAGTAAGACCATTAGACCAGCATTGCCTGCTGACCGGAAACATGTGTCCTTAAAGGATCCTCGGTTTATTTGTTCACATACAATGTGACAGAGAACATCGTGAGTAGAACCTCACACCTCAGGAACTAAACAACAGTTCCTTCAGGTTTATTTGAGAGCCCCATATGCTTCAACAACAGAGGTCTCCTTCAAGGTGTCCTTAATGAATATAAGGCTAAAATTCAATTAGCATTGAAATTAGAATTTTACATTTAAGACAATTTATGCAAATGTGGATTAAATTTAATTAGATTATAACCAACAAAGGTTATGAATTGCACGAGAAATGCTGTAACTGTGAATTAAAACTGGAAATGAGTTAAAACTGGTCCAAGGACTGGACAGAACAAATAGCACTGAGCTGCTTTGAGCTGAAAAGGTGAGATCTACAGGAATTCATCCAAAGTAACACGGGTCTAGTTAACAGCACAACTAAAGCTTTTAAGAAAGAGCTTCACACTCTTCAGATGAATGGACAGAGTATTCTGGAATATAGTAATTGATTTTGACCTGGTTCTAAAAATAGTTATAAAATATTTGGGAAAATTGACTGGGATTTTAAATCTGCGTTGAGATGTACTTGTGTGGCACTTCCATGTCTTATAACTTTTGTTTGTATTGATTTCCATGTATCTGGAGCTTGTTGGTGAGATTGATGGATGTGTCCATTGGGTCAACATTCCTGGACATGCACCTGCCCAACGACTGTGGTCGAGGCTTTGACTTCAGATGAACACTTTAATATCTGAGGGACGTTAACGCTTTGCATGTTCACCAACGGGACAACAGCTCCAGGACGGATCATACTACAGTCCTAAGGGCCGTATGGTTCATTGAAGTTATGATGCTTAAGAGAATTGATTTTAATCATTATGAATGTGCATATGTCTCACTCCTGTTTATGTTTCTTTTCGTTACAGGGACAGTAATGGACAGGCAGGGACAGGCCGGAGATATTAAGTCCGATGGGATGACCAGCTTAATCCGGCACCTTTTTCTTCATTCTTTTGGAGTGATGACATGTTTTTGATTGATACACATATTGTTGAGTTTAAATGATCAGGAAAGTAATCCCTTGTGATTTTTCTGTTCTGAATTGTTGTGATCTTTTCTTCTGTTCAGTTACCCATATTTTATAGTTTAGGCCTTGTTTGTGAATAGCCGCCTTTGGCAGAAGGGGCCAGAAGGTCTTTTTCCGGCAATAGGTCATTTACCAAATGGTTCAAATGTACTGGCTAGGTCAGCTGCCGCTGGGTTTCGCTTCTGGCCGTACAATTCACATCAAGGTGGGATTTTGATTTATGCCATGTCTGGCATAAACAGGGGGGAATGTTATGGGAATTGTACATCTCCATTAATGTTATACATTATGCTCTCACTCCTGCTCCAGTTCACATGCTTATCCACACACAAGTATGACTTAATGCCTTCAGCCATATCTAAATCAGTTTGCACTACATCTAATCATTGTACAGGGACACTCTGTCCTGTTCACTTAGACACACATCTCTGACTGACACGTCAGCTCAATACACGTCCATCCACGACCCTGGAGCTGGGGGCTGGCACAATGTAAACCTATAAAGCCTCATGTATTGTTTACACCTTTAAGCAAAACCCTCCGTGTACCATTGCTACCGTGTGTTTGCTTCTCTTTGCAAAGATTAAACCTGTCTATTATTGTCAAATCCTATGCCGTCTCCATCGTCTGCTCATTTAATCTGTAACCAAAAATTCTCTTAACAGCCAGATACCTGCTTTTGATCAGGTAGACATTGCCCCATGACTTAAAAGAGACGTGCAGATTGTCTAGCTTTCAGTCTTAGATATAAACAGCTCATTCAAATTCAAAATTCAAATTCAAATTCAAAGGGTTTATTGTCATATATACAGACAGAAAGCATGTTTCCTGTACAATGAGATTCTTACTTTGCCTTCCACAGTAAATGTCACACATGTATGTCACTAAGAAATAAGATAAATATATATAAAAATAATAAAAAGAGCAATATATAATAAAAAGAGCAATATAAAGGGCAAAACAGTGAGGTAGTAAAGTGAGGTAGTGCAGTCCTGATAATGTAAAGTGAGGTAGTGCAGTCCTGATAGTGTACAGTGTGGTAGTGCAAAATGTAAACAGTTGATCATGTAATGTTGTGTTTTTTGTAGACTCCTATCCGCTGTTTAGGAGTCTTATAGCAGAGGGAAAGAAAGAGTTCTTCAGTCTGGTAGTCCTGCATTTCACACTTCTGTACCTCCGTCCTGAGGGTAGAAGTGTGAACAGACCATGTTGGGGGTGGGAGGGGTCATTGAGGATGGAGGCAGCTCTACTGTGGACTCTACGGTGGTAGATGCTCTGCAGAGAGGGCAGTGGAGTCCTGGAGATCTTCTGCGCAGTCTTTACCACTCTCTGCAGGCGTTTGCGGTCCTTGACAGAAGTGCTGCCGTACCACACATTGATGCAGTTGGTCAGGACACTCTCAATGGTGCAGCGGTAGAAGTTGCTGAGGATCTTCGGTGTCATGCCAAACTTACTCAGCCTCCTCAGAAAATACAGCCGCTGTTGAGCCTTCCTGACCAGCTGCGTGATGTGAGGTGTCCAGGTGAAGTCCTCATTGATGTGGACACCCAAGTATTTAAAGCTGCTCACCCTCTCCACTTCAAGCTCCCGGATGAACAGTGGCTGAGGCGTTCTCCTCTCCTTCCTCATGTCCACTATCATCTCCTTTGTCTTGTCTGTGTTGAGGGTGAGGTTGTTTTCTTCACACCATGACACCAGACTGGCCACCTCCCTCCTGTAGGCTGCCTCGTCACCGCCAGCGTCACGTCCTATCACTGCGGTGTCATCTGCGAACTTCAGGATGATATTGTCATTGTGGGAGGCGACACAGTCGTAGGTGTACAGGGTGTAGAGAATGGGGCTAAGTACGCAGCCCTGTGGAGTGCCAATGTTTGTTATGACACTGGCTGAGGTCCTACTTCCAATCCTGACAGACTGAGGCCTGCCAGTCAGGATATCTAGGAGCCAGTCGCAGAGGGTGGGGTGCAGACCAAGTATGGACAGTTTGTGGGTGAGTTTGTGTGGGATGACCGTGTTGAAGGCGGAGCTGTAATCTATGAAAAGTATCCGTAGGTATGAGTCCTTGTTTTCCAGGTGAGAGAGGAATAGTGGACTGCAGCAGCAATGGCATCCGAGGTGGACCTGTTGGGCGGTAGGCATACTGCAGGGGGTCAATGGTGTCCGCAATGCTGCTCTGAATGTGGGCCAGCACCACTCTCTCAAAGCACTTCATAATGATTGGAGTGAGTGCCACTGGCCTGTAGTCATTCAGGCAGGTGGGTGGGTTCTTCTTGGGCAGGGGGATGATGGTCGTGTTCTTGAAACACGAGGGTACAATGTGCTGGCTGAGGAGAGGTTGAAGATGGAGGTGAGAACATCAACCAGCTCGTTGGCACATGCTCTGAGGGCCCGCCCAGGAATGTTGTCTGGTCCTGCTGCTTTGGGGGTTGATCTTCCTCAGAGCTTTGTGTACCTGAGTTGTTGTGATGGTTGGTGGAGAGGAGGGGGGTTGGGTGATCCAGGTGTGTGTGAGGTCCCCTTCTGCAGTGTCGCTGGGGGCCTCAAAGCGGCGTAGAAATTGTTGAGGTCATCTAGTAGTCTGTCTGTTGAGCCGCTGATGTTGGTGGTGGTCCTGTAGTCTGTGATGTGCTGCAGGCCTTGCCACATCCGCCCTGAATCAGCAGTAGAGTAGAAGCTGTCCAGCTTCTCTCTATACTGCCTCTTGGCCGCTGTGATGGCTTTTCTCAGTCCATACTTCGCAGCTTTGTACTCGTTCTCATTGCCTGATCTAAATGCAAGAGAGCGAGCACGCAGCATGTGACGTACCTGACTGTTTATCCAGGGCTTCTGGTTGGGAAACTTCCTGATTCGTATGGTGGGCACGATGTTATCAACACAAGTGCTGATGTACCCACTCACATACTCAGCATAGTCCTGTACGCTGACGGAAGAGTCCTCCACGGTGGCTGCAGCTTTAAACACATCCCATTCTGTCAGCGCAAAACAGTCCTGCAGGGTGGTCTCGCTTTCCGGGGTCCAGAGTTTGATCTGTTTGGTGACAGGGTGTGCTTGTTTCAGTCTTTGTCTGTAAGCAGGGTACAGGAACAAAGAAATGTGGTCCGATTGTCCGAAGTGGGGGCGGGATGCAGCCCTGTATGCACCACGTATGTTGCTGTAGACGTGGTCGAGGGTGTTTTTATCACGGGTGGGAATGTCAACATGCTGGTGGTATTTAGGGAATACAGTCCGCAAAACAACACTGGTTGAAGTCACCAGCAACAATAAAAACAGCATCAGGATGAGCCGTTTCTAGCGCGCTGATGGCGTCATGGAGTTTACCAAGTGCTGCCGCGGAGTTGGCACGCGGGGGGATGTAAACAGCGGCCAAAAACACAGCAGTAAATTCCCTCGGTAGATAATAGGGACGGCACTGCAGCAGTAAAAACTCCACTCATAATTAATACGTTTATAGTACTTTTAAGTGTGAGCAACAAACAGCATTAAATGTCTTCTAAATAGACACACAAATCAAATCCAAATCAATGTATCAGTTGATCAGATGATTTGGTTCAACATTTGGTGATTTGAATGGACTCAAATATATTTGGATTTAACTTGAACTTGTTTCATCAATTGAAGGTAACTCAAATTTCAATTTCCAGTTAGGAAGTTCTTCTTCTACTTTGATGTGTTCATGTAATTTTATCTCAGAATGTTGGAACAATAAACAATAACAACAAGGACCAAAATGCGCTCATGTTATATTTATTTGATTTTAATGTTATATTAAATAAGTTATTACAGTCAAACTAGCAATAATTAAGCTATTAGCAGCATTTCAAGAAAAGCCGGGCCTGTTTAAAAAAGTTGTTAAGTTATGAATGTTCAAAACAGTTGGTATGATATATTCTTAAATGACTTATATAACTTAAATATCTTAAACGTTTCTGTTGATGATGTAAATAACCATGTTGACAACTCACCCAAAACTCGGACTAGTTTTTGGTGTCTTGAACTTGAAAACTGAGGATTTGAAAGTGCCTTGTACTAAAAAACTGGTGACTCGACTACAACCCTGCTGTTTATTAAAAACACCTTTCACTGTTTTTACTTTTTAATCTGTGAAAGTGCATACTTATATATGCATATCGATAAAGAGTTTTAATCTGCAAATGGCAGATAAACTGAATTGAACTGAAGAAGTCACTTTTCCTTTTACAGCTCAGTCCTGAGGTAATTGTGTGCTTTTGTTTAGGTTCCGTGTTGTCTGCAATCAGATCAATGCCTCTGTTAAGTTCGCCCACCTCATTCTTTTAGTCGTTGTTCTGAGCTGTATCACCTTGGCTTTGGAAAGACCCAGCATCTCTGACGGAAGCACGGTGAGACAAATGCATTCTCAAATACATCTATTTCCCTCAGAACCTGGAAAATATGAGATAGGTTCATATTAGATATATTAGATAAAAAAACTGTATGTCTTTGTCTTTAGGAGCGACTTGTCCTGACTTATTGTGACTATGTCTTTACCGGCCTCTTTACACTAGAAATGGTTTTAAAGGTAAACAATATACAAGTATTTCTAAAAACATTTTGAGTTATTTTTGATTTGACTCTTACTGTTCTTTAACACCAGATCATAGCCTTGGGTGTGGTGATTGGGAAAGACAGCTACTGCCATTCCCGAGAACGTCCTAGACGGGTGTTGGTGATAGTGTCTGCAGCTGATGTCATTCTCTCACTGAGTGATCCACTGCACAATAATAGAAGAATCATGGGGATCCTCAAGGTTCTACGTTACGGGTTGGGTCAGTATGTCATAGATGTGAACAAGAGACAAGATTTAATTTTTCCATCAATAGACCGCTGTGTTTAACTCCACCATTTAATAACTGTTTCTCAATATTGCCAGGGTTTGCAAAAATAGTACAGTGGAGTATGTATATTTAGGACGAAACATTCCCCAAAGTGATCATGACTTGTACTGCCCCTACTCCTCCTAAAGCAGCCAGGCTTTTCAGCGAGTGGCTCTTACATGGCACTTATACATGTTTTGTATGAATTTTTGTTCCAGGGTCCTCAAACACGCAACAAGATTGAAGCTGGCCATGGACGGTCTCCTAGCTTCAGTCAAACCAATTACTAACATTATTATAATCAGTGCTGTTTTTTCTTTTTCTATGGAGTCCTTGGTGTGCAGGTAAGATAATTCAACCACACATGAGGCTGAATCTGAATGTCTCAAATAGCTTAGAACACTTAGAACACACAGATGTTTGAGTTCTCACTTTAGTAAGGAAAGGAGCTAAGATAGGAGCTCCACTGCTTCTTTTAAACCTATGGATGTTCTGAAAGGTTAGGAGCTTACTGACTTTCCACAATCCACTGCACCACCAGCCCCAATCTTTTCTGAATACGACCAAAATTTAGTTTCGTGTTAAGAGTTTGTGATGAATTTAAAGTCACTCTGCATCAACTGAAAAGACACTGCTCTAGAGCTACCACATCTTATGACTGACTTTTTCAGGATTAGGTGCTTGTTGTAGTCTTTTGTTAGGATGTGTAGTTTTATTATGTCAATGTGCGTCAATGTTCAACATTCCTGATGAGGTTAGTGGAATCAGATGTGTCAAAACCCCGCTGATGCTCCTTTCCTAACTTGACAAGGACACTCCTGACCTCTCACTGTTGACTTTAGGACGTTGTATTCAAAGGTTAAGGAACAGTATTTGAATTCAGCCAAAGTATTTACCATATCACTGCAACCCTGTGTGCCTTGGTTGACTAGCTTTTAAGGAGCCTTTTACAATTGTGTGGACAAAGAATTCGGTATTGTCAGAAGCATCACCAACAAGACCGAATGCCTGATGTCAAACCTAAGCTGGCAAAGAAGAACATTCAATTTCGACAACATTCTCCAGGTATAAACGAGAAGGCTGGAGATAGACTAAACATATTAGTAGTAGTTGTTGAGTAGTTTTTGTTTTCTTCCAGGCCTTAATGTCACTGTTTGTGATGTACTCGAAGGACGGATGGGTGAATATCATGTACGACGGCCTCGGCGCTGTCGGAGAAGACCTTCAGGTATTATCACTAAACAAAACGAGACTTAACACCAGAGGAGACCGAGTCCTCTCTGAAAAAGAAAATCCTGTTATAAGGATTGGTGTAGAAAAATAAATATAACATAATGTAGTGAATATGGTGTTAT
>JALDNG010004709.1:0-17056 GCA_024349245.1 Neodontobutis hainanensis
TACAGACTGTAGACGAGCATTAGAAGAGAGTGTAGATGTGCATTAGAACAGACTTTAGAAGTGCAGTAGTAGAGACTGTAGATGTGTAGTAGAACAGACTGTAGACGTGCAGTGGATGAGACTGTAGTAGAGCAGCAGTACAGACTGTAAACTGGCATTAGAACAGACTGTAGAGGTGCAGGTGAACAGACAGTAGATGAGCAATAGTACAGACTGTAGACTTACATTAGAACAGACTGTAGATGTGCATTAGAACAGACTGTAGGCGTGCAGTAGAACAGACTGACGAGGTGCAGAAGAATAGACTGAAGAGTTGCAGTAGTTGAGACTTTACGAGGATTAGAACAGCCTGTACATGACTATTAGAAAAGACTGTAGACATGCTTTAGAAGAGACTGTAGAGGTGCAGTAGTACAGACTGTAGACGAGCATTAAAACAAACTGTAGATGTGCAGTAGACCAGACTGTAGACGTGCAGTTGAACAGACTTTAGAGCAGCAGTAGTACAGACTCTAGATTGGCTTTAGAACAGACTGTAGATGAGCTTTAGAACAGACTATAGAGGTGCAGTAGTTCAGACTGTAGATGAGCATTAGAACAGACTCTATATGAATATTAGACAACACTCTAGACATGCTTTAGAACAGGCAGTAGAGGTGCAGTTGTACAGACTGTAGACGAGCATTAAAACAGACTGTATATTAGTATTAGAAAACACTCTAGACATGCTTTAGGACAAACTGTAGATGTGCAGTAGTACAGACTGTAGACGTTTTTAGAATAGACTGTAGACGTGCAGTAGAACAAACTGTAGACGAGAAGTAGTACAGACTGGAGAATTCCATTAGAACAGATTGTAGATGTGCATTAGAATAGACTGTAGATGTGCAAAAGAATAGACTGTAGAGGGCAGTAGTTAAGACTTTACACGAGCATTAGAACAGACTGTCCATGAGTATTAGAAAAGACTGTAGACTTGTTTTAGAACAGACTGTAGAGTTCCAGTAGTACAGACTCTAGACGACCATTAGAACAAACTGTAGATGTGCAGTAGAAGAGACTGTAGAGGTGCAGTAGTACAGAAAGTTGACAATTATTAAAAGAGACTGTAGGCGTGCAGTATAACAGACTCTAGACAATTATTATCTATTAACAATAGAAAAGACTGTAGAGGTGCAGTTGAACAGACTGTAGATGTGCAGTTGAATAGACTTCAGAGCAGAAGTAGAACAGACTCTAGATTGGCTTTGGAAGAGACTGTAGACGAGCATTAGAACAAACAGTAAACAACCTGTAGAACAGACTGAGAATGTGCAGAAGAATAGACTCTAGAGGTGCAGTAGTACAGACTGTAGATGAGGATTAGAACAGACAGTATATGAGTATTAGAAAACACTGTAGACATGCTTTAGAACAGATTGTAGAGGTGCAGTAGTTCAGACTGTAGACGAGCATTAGAACAGACTGTAGATGTGCATTAGAACAGACTGTAGATGTGTAGTAGAACAGAATGTAGACTTGCAGTAGAACAGACTGCAGAGCAGCAGTAGTACAGACTCTAGACTGGCATTAAAACAGACTGTAGAGCTGCAGTAGAACAGACTGTAGAGGAGATGTAGAACAAACTGTAGAGGTAGAGTAGTAAAGACTTTTATTGGGCATTAGAACAGACTGTATTCGAGCAATAGAACAGACTATAGATGTGCAGTAGTACAGACTGCATTAGAACAGACTGTGGACGAGTATTTGAACAGACTATAGACGTGTATTAGAACAGACTGTAGATGTCCAGTAAACCAGTCTAATGATGCTGCAGAAGAAAATAATTTAAAGGTCCGTTAGTAGAGACTGTAGACGAGCATTAGAACAGACTGTAGATGTGCATTAGAACAGAATGTAGACATACAATAGAAAAGTCGTAGAGGTGCAGTTGAACAGACTATAGACATGCAGTTGAAAAGACTTCAGAGCAGCAGTAGAACAGACTCTAGACTGGCTGTAGAACAGACTGTAGTCGTGCAGTAGAACAGACTGTATATGAGCAGTAAAACAGACTGTAGACGTGCAGTAGAACAGACTGCAGTAGAGCAGAGGTAAAGAATGTAAACTGGCATTAGAACAGACTGTTGAGGTGCAGTTAAAATGACTGTAGACGTGCAGTAATACAGACTGTAGACGAGCATTAGAACAGACTGTAGAAGTGCAGTAGTACAGAATTCAAATGTGCAGTAGAACAGACTGTAGACGTTTATTAGAACAGACTGTAGACTTGCAGTAGAACAGACCATAAATGAGCAGTAGTACAGACTGTAGACTTGCATTAGAACAGATTGTAGATGAGCAGTAGTACAGATTATAAACTCGCATTAGAACAGACTGTAGATGAGCAGTAGTACAGATTATAGACTTGCATTAGAACAGACTGTAGATGTGCATTAGAACAGACTGTAGATATGCAGAAAAAGAGACTGTAGACGTGCGGTAGAACAGACTGCAGTAGAGCAGAGGTACAGACTGTAAACTGGCATTAGAAGAGACTGTTGAGGTGCAGTTGAAAAGACTGTAGACGTGCAGTTGAACAGACTGTAGATGTGCATTTAAAAGACTGTAGGCGTACAATACAACAGACTGTATACGAGCATTAGAACAGACTGTAGACATCTAGTAGAAAAGACCGTAGATGTGCAGTAGTACAGAATTAAGACAAGCATTAGAACAGACTGTGGACGAGCATTAGAACAGACTATAGACTGTAGACGTTTATTAGAACAGACTGTAGATGTGCATTAGAAACAGACTTTAGAAGTGCAGTAGTAGAGACTGTAGATGTGTAGTAGAAAAGACTGTAGACGTTTATCAAAACAGACTGCAGACATGCAGTAGAACAGACTGTAGACGTGCAGTAGAACAGACTGTAGGCAAGCATTAGAACATACTGTAAACATCCAGTAGAACAGACTGACAATGTGCAGAAGAATAGACTTTAGAGGTGCAGTAGTACAGACTGTAGACGAGCTATAGAACAGACTGTATATGAGTATTAGAAAACACTGTAGACATGCTTTAGAACAGACTGTAGAAATGTAGTAGTTCAGACTGTAGACGAGCATTAGAACAGACTCTATATGAGTATTAGAAAACACTACTAGAAATGCTTTACAACAGACTGTAGAGGTGCAGTAATACAGACTGTAGACGAGCATTAAAAAAGACTGTAGAAGTGCAGTAGTACAGACTGTAAATGTGCAGTACAGACTGTGACGTTTATTAAAACAGATTGTAGGCGTGGAGTAGAACAGACCGTACATGAGCAGTAGTACAACTTGTAGACTTGCATTGGAACAGACTGTAGATGTGCATTAGAACAGACTGTAGATGTGCAGTAAAACAGACTGTAGACATGCAGTAGAACAGACTGCAGTAGAGCAATAGAACAGACTGTTAACTGGCATTAGAACAGACTGTAGAGGTGCAGTTGAACATACTGTAGACTTGCAGTTAAACAGACTTCAGAGCAGCAGAAGTACAGACAGTAGATTGGCTTTAGAAATGACTGTAGATGAGCATTAAAAAGACTGTAAACGTCCAGTAGAACAGACTGACAATGTGCAGAAGAATAGACTGTAGAGATGGAGTAGTACAGACTGTAGACGAGCATTAGAACAGACTGTATATAAGTATTACAAAACACTCTAGACATGCTTTAGAACAGACTGTAGAGGTGCAGTAATACAGACTGTAGACGAGCATTAGAACAGACTGTAGAGGTGCAGTTGAACAGACTGTAGACTTGCAGTTGAACAGACTGTAAACATTTATTAGAAGAGATTTTAGACCTGCAGTAGAAAAGACCGTAGATGAGCAGTAGTAAAGACTGTAGACTTGCATTAGAAGAGACTGTAGATGTGCATTAAAACAGACTTTAGAAGTGCAGTAGTAGAGACTGTAGACGTGCAGTAGAACAGACTGTAGATGAGCAGTAGTATAGACTGTAGACTTGCATTAGAACAGACTTCAGTAGAGCAGAGGTACAGACTGTAAAATGGCATTAGAACAGACTGTAGACTTGGAGTTGAACAGACTTCAGAGCAGCAGCAGTAGTACAGACTCTAGTTTGGCTTTAGAACTGACTGTAGACGAGCATTAGAACAGACTGTAGATGAGCAGTAGTATAGACTGTAGACTTGCATTAGAACAGACTGTAGATGTGCAGTAGAACAGACTGTAGATATGCAGTAAAAAAGACTGTAGAAGTGCAATAGAACAGACTTCAGTAGAGCAGAGGTACAGACTGTAAAATGGCATTAGAACAGACTGTAGACTTGGAGTTGAACAGACTTCAGAGCAGCAGCAGTAGTACAGACTCTAGTTTGGCTTTAGAACTGACTGTAGACGAGCATTAGAACAGACTGTAAACGTCAGTAGAACAGACTGTAGATGTGCATTAGAACAGACTGTAGACGTACAATAGAACAGACTGTAGACGAGCATTAGAACAGATTGTAGACGTCAGTAGAACAGTCTGTATTTGTGCAGTTTTACAGACTAAAGACCTGCATTAGAGCAGACTGTGGACGAGCATTAGAACAGACAATAGACGTGCATAAGAACATAATGTAGTTGTGAAGTAGAACAAATTGTAGAGATGCAGTAGTACAGAATGTCGACAATTATCACAACAGTTTATAGTAGACAAAGAGTAGAACAGACTGTGGACTTGCATTAGAACAGACTGTAGATGTGCAGTAGAACAAACTCTAGATGTGCAGTAGAAGAGACTGTAGAGGTGCAGTAGTACAGAAAGTTGACAATTATGAAAAGAGACTGTAGACGTGCAGTAGAACAGACTCTAGACAATTATTAGAAAAGACAGTAGACATCCAGTAACTGAATCTCGTCCTGACAGTCTCGTCCTGACACCTGCGTTATGATCGGAAGATACAGCCCATAAGTATCAAGAACAGCAGAAAGTTTTGATACATTCCTGATACAAACATTATCCACACAAATTTTAAAATCACCTGCTATGACTATTTGTTCAATTTCTGTGCAGACAAACGAAAGCATTTCAGTAACTCATCAATAAAATCATGACAGTGTTTGTAAAGAACTACATTATAGATGAAGAAAACTTGAACTTCATTTTGAATGACACATATTCAAATGGGGCAGCAGTAGCTCAGTGGGTAGAGCAGCCGTCCTTCAACCGGAAGGTAGGGGTTCGATTCCCACTCTCTTCACAGCTCATACTGTCGTTGTGTCCTTGGGCAAGACACTTAACCCACCTAGTGGCTGTAAAACTGGTAATTACTGTAGAATAATGAAAGTTGCTTTGGATAGAAGTCAGCTAAATGAATAAATCTAAATGTAAATAATAAAAACTCCCAAGTGACAGCTTCTGGATGAGAATATTATCCTAAGAAAGGAACATACACCACCTCCCTTTTGTTTTCCTGTATTTTTGATACGAATGTAAAATCAGATAGAGTGGATTAAATAAGGACTGCATTTCCTGTCATCTAACCATGCTTCTGTTAAAAACATCAAGCTTATTTGAAGTTATTAAATCATTGAACACTGCAAGTTTCAAGTCTGTTTGAGCAGGACCTGACATTATCTGTTTGAAGGGGATTTGAGTCAGATTTGTCTGTTCAGGTTGAGAACTGGTTAATTTTGACAAAATGTCCTGGCACAACAGAGGCCTCAGTGTCTTAATCACTGATAACAGTCATGATGCTGGTCTGGAGGACGTTAAGAGGGTTTGACATGGGTTTAAAATGAAATTATATTATGTTAAATATTACATTTGATGTTGACAGAACCCACAGTGAGTCTGAATCCAAACTGGTCTGAGATCTTTTCTGAGACAGTCTCACTCTCAGATGTGAGATTGAGGACAGAGGAAACACTGAGTGGACGTATCAGTGGAGCAGGACCGGTTCAGTCCTACATCAAACAACAAAAGAATATACAATCTCCAGAGTTACTGAGTCTGACAGTGGACACTACAGATGTAGAGGAGAAAGAGCTCCAGATCTCACAACACTGTGGAGCAGAGGGACCAGACTGAACATACTGAGTGAGTCTGGACAACTTTTATGTTCAATATCAAGTAAGTTATTTATATACATTTCCACTCTGATCCACAGAAAAGCCAAAGGCCACAGTGACTGGTGAGACAGAGGTTCAGTCTGGAGGCAGAGTGACTCTGAGCTGCTCTGTGACTCCAGCTTCATCTGGTTGGAAATATTACTGGTTCAGAGACACAGAGTTATTCAAAGGTTCTTCTGATCAACAACAAATAAGTGTCTCAGTGGGAGGAGTGTACTGGTGCAGAGCAGGAAGAGGAGACCCACTTTATTTCACTGAGGACAGTCAGTCCTTCAGACTTAATGCTGTTGGTGAGTTTGTCTGTATCATCTGTAAACATCACTAGAAACATATCAGTCTTTAATATCTTCAAAGCTAAATTAATAAAACATTTATTCATATTGTTCCAGTCTTGTTTGTAACTGTGTTGGTTCTGATCAGTCTCTGACACAGCTGCTGTGTCTCTGGAGCCAAAGTGGCCTGAGATATTCCCAGGAGAGCAGGTCACTCTCAGATGTGAAATACACGGAGCAGACACTGAGTGGACGTATGAATGGAACAAATCTGGTGTGAGCTTTTCTAATAAAGAAGATAAAGTAATGGTAATAAGTGCTGCTGCTTCAGGGAACAGTGGCAAATACAGCTGCAGAGGAATAATGAGACATGACCAACATAAAGCAACTGAATGGAGCAGCCAGGTTACATTACATGTGTCCAACAGTAGGTTTCATCTCACATTATTCATTATTACATTATTACACTGACAATTTAAAAACACAATAAGACAAATGATATCTAATGAGTGTTCAAACAGGTAAACTCCAGCCTATCCTGTCTGTGTCTCCGTCATGGCTGAATCCTGGAGTCTCTGTCTCTCTGAGCTGTGGTGTTAAACAGACTGCAGGATGGACCTTTTACTGGTACAAGGCTGTTCCTCATTCATCAGACTCTTACAGATATGAGCTGCTCCCAGGTCACAGTAATGGGACTGAACAGGACTCCTTCAGCGTTCAGCACCAGACCAACACAGCAGGGTTTGTGTGTAGAGCAGGACGAGGACGTCCTCTGTTTTACTCTGAATACAGTCAGCCCAAGTTTGTCTGGACTAAAGGTAGGATCTTTATTTATTGCTAATCATTCAGAGATATTTAGAAACTGGAAGTGTTTATGTTATTTTCATTCTTCATTATTTATGCACTTGTTGTTTTGCAGATGTTGAGTCCCCAGTGTCTCTCACAGTGAGTCCTGACAGATCACAGCACTTCACGTCTGACAAAGTCTCACTGAGCTGTGAATCCAGCTCCACTAATGGAGAGTGGAGACTGAAAGGCTTTTCTCAGAACGGCCTTTTCTTACAACATTGTAGTTCCTACTGGACAGATAAACCTAAATGTCTAAATGCCAGAGGCCACAGAGAGACCAGTGGAGGCAGAAGAGACAGAGAGACAAGAGGAGGCAAAGGCCACAGAGAGACCAGAGGAGGCAGAGGACACAGACAGACCAGAGGAGGCAGAGGCCACAGAGAGACTAGAGGAGGCAGAGGACACAGACAGACCAGAAAAGGCAGATGCCTCAGAGAGAACAGAGTAGGCAGTGGCCAGATAGAGACCAGAGAAGGCAGAGGCCACAGAGAGACCAGGGAGGCAGAGGAGGCAGACAGACCAGAAAAGGCAGATGCCTCAGAGAGACCAGAGTAGGCAGTGGCCAAATAGAGACCAGAGAAGGCAGAGGCCACAGAGAGACCAGACGAGGCTGAGGCCACAGAGAGACCAGAGGAGGCAGAGAGAGAGAGAGAGACCAAAAGAGGCAGTAAGAGCAGAGGAGGCAGAGGAGGCAGAGAGACCAGAGGAGGCAGAGGCCACAGAGTGACTAGAGGAGGCAGAGGAGACAAAGAGACCCGAGGAGGCATATGCCAGAGAGAGACCAGAGGAGGCAGAGGCAATAGAGACCAGTGGAGGCAGAGAGACCAGAGGGGCATAGGAGGCAGACAGACAAGAGAAGGCAGCGGCCACAGAGAGACCAGAGGAGGCAGAGGCCACAGAGAGACCAGAGGAGGCAAAGGAGTCTGAGAGAGCAGAGGAGGCAGAGGCCACAGTGAGACCAGAGGGGGCAGAGGCCACCGAGAGTTCAGAGAAGGCAGAAAGACAGAGAGACCAGAGGAGGCAGAGGCCACAGAGAGACTAGCGGAGGCAGAGGTAATAGAGAGACCAATGGAGGCAGAGAGACCAGAGGGGGCATAAGAGGCAGACAGACAAGAGAAGGCAGCGGCCACAGAGAGACCAGAGGAGGCAGAGGCCACAGAGAGACCAGAGGAGGCAAAGGAGTCAGAGAGAGCAGAGGAGGCAGAGGCCACAGTGAGACCAGAGGGGCAGAGGCCACCGAGAGTTCAGAGGAGGCAGAAAGACAGAGAGACCAGAGGAGGCAG
This sequence comes from Neodontobutis hainanensis, assembly GCA_024349245.1. Taxonomy (NCBI): domain Eukaryota; kingdom Metazoa; phylum Chordata; class Actinopteri; order Gobiiformes; family Odontobutidae; genus Neodontobutis; species Neodontobutis hainanensis. The sequence goes on from JALDNG010004709.1 coordinate 8,516, forward strand.
AGAGACAAGAGGATGCAGAGGAGGCAGAGAGAGCAGAGGAGAACGAGGCCACAGAGAGACCAGAGGAGGCAGAGGAATAGAGAGACAAAAGGAGACAGAGACCACAGAGAGACCAGAAGAGGCAGAGGCCACAGAGAGACGAGAGGAGGCAGAAGAGACAGAGAAACCAGAGGAGGCAGAGGCCACAGAGAATCCAAAAGAGACATAGGCCACAGAGAGACCAGAGGATTGCAGAGGTCACAGAGAGACCAGTGGAGGTAGAGAGACCAGTGGAGGCAGAGGACACAAAGAGACCAGAGGAGGCAGAGGCCACAGAGTGACTAGAGGAGGCAGAGGAGACAAAGAGACCAGAGGAGGCAGAGGCCACAGAGAGACGAGAGGAGGCAGAGGCAATAGAGAGACCAGTGGAGGCAGAGAGACCAGAGGGGACAGAGGAGACAGAGAGAAAAGAGAAGGCAGAGGCCACAGAGAGAACAGAGGAGGCAGAGGCCACAGAGAGACCAGAGGAGGCAGAGGAGTCAGAGAGACAAGAGGAGGCAGAGGAGACAGAGAGACCAGAGGAGGCAGAGGCCACAGAGAGACGAGAGGAAGCAGAGGAGGCAGAGGAGGCAGAGAGACCAGAGGAGGCAGAGGCCACAAATAGATATGAGGAGGCAGACAGTCCAGAGGAGGCAGAGGCAATATAGAGACCAGTGGAGTCAGAGAGACCAGATGGGGCATAGGAGGCAGACAGACAATAGAAGGCAGAGGCTGTGGTATATTTTTCATGTTATGTGCTTAGTTCTGTGTGTGTAGTTAGTTATTCATTTATGCATGATGAGTTTATGTTATGTGTTTATGGTTTATACTTATGCATGGTGTGTAATCAAGTAGTGTATGTTATATTGATACATTTAGAAACATATTAATGTAAAAGAAAGAAAACTTAATGTCAGAAGAGTATGGTTTAAAACATGATAAGTTTAAAGCACACACATATTGAAGGCCCAGATAGAGACATGGGAGCAGTATACATACACAGTCACACACTGGTGATGGTAACTACAACTGTAGCCACAGATGCCCTAGGGCAGACTGACAGAGACGTGGCAGCCATTTTGACCCTAAGGCCTCTTTGACCATCACCACATACATTCACTGAACATTCTTAAACATTCATACGAGGCAAGGTGGGTTAAGTGTCTTGCCCAAGGACACAACGACAGAATGAATTGTGGGAGAGCGGGAATCGAACACACTACCTTCCGGTTGAAAGGCGACCGCTCTACCACTGAGCCACTGACGCCCTATACAGTCTGTTATAATGAGCGTCTACAGTCTGTTCTACTGCACATCTACAGTCTGTACTACTGCACCTCTACAGTCTGTTCTAAAGCATGTCTAGAGAGTTTTCTAATACTAATATAAAGTCTGTTCTAATGCTCGTCTACAGTCTGAACTACTGCACCACTAAAGTCTATTCCTCTGAAGCATTGTCAGTCTGTTCTACTGCAAGTCTACAGTCTGTTCTAATGCCAGTCTAGAGTGTGTACTACTGCGGCTCCACAGTCTGTTCTACTGCACATCTACAATCTCTTCTACTGCACATGTACAGTCTGTTCTAATGGTCATCTACAGTCAGTTCTAATGCTCGTCTACAATCAGTTCTAAAGCCATTCTAGAGTCTGTACTACTGCTGCTATGAAGTCTGTTCAACTGCACGTCTACAATCTGTTCAACTGCACCACTACAGTCAGTTCTATTGTACGTCTACAGTCTGTTCTACTGCACGACTATAGTCTCTTTTAATAAACGTCTACAGTTTCCTCTAATGCACATCTACAGTCTGTTCTACTGGATGTCTACTGTCTTTTCTAATAATTGTCTAGAGTCTGTTCTACTGCACGTCTACAGTCTCTTTTCATAATTGTCAACTTTCTGTACTACTGCACCTCTACAGTCTCTTCTACTGCACATCTAGAGTTTGTTCTACTGCACATCTACAGTCTGTTCTAATGCAAGTCCACAGTCTGTTCTACTCTTTGTCTACTATAAACTGTTGTGATAATTGTCGACATTCTGTACTACTGCATCTCTACAATTTGTTCTACTTCACAACTACATTATGTTCTTATGCACGTCTATTGTCTGTTCTAATGCTCGTCCACAGTCTGCTCTAATGCAGGTCTTTAGTCTGTAAAACTGCACAAATACAGACTGTTCTACTGGGCGTCTACAATCTGTTCTAATGCTCGTCTACAGTCTGTTCTATTGCGTCTACAGTCTGTTCTAATGCACATCTACAGTCTGTTCTACTGGGCGTTTACAGTCTGTTCTAATGCTCGTCTACAGTCAGTTCTAAAGCCAAACTAGAGTCTGTACTACTGCTGCTGCTCTGAAGTCTGTTCAACTCCAAGTCTACAGTCTGTTCTAATGCCATTTTACAGTCTGTACCTCTGCTCTACTGAAGTCTGTTCTATTGCACTTCTACAGTCTTTTTACTGCATATCTACAGTCTGTTCTACTGCACATCTACAGTCTGTTCTAATGCAAGTCTACAGTCTATACTACTGCTCATCTACAGTCTGTTCTAATGCTCGTCTACAGTCAGTTCTAAAGCCAAACTAGAGTCTGTACTACTGCTGCTGCTCTGAAGTCTGTTCAACTCCAAGTCTACAGTCTGTTCTAATGCCATTTTACAGTCTGTACCTCTGCTCTACTGAAGTCTGTTCTAATGCAAGTCTACAGTCTATACTACTGCTCATCTACAGTCTGTTCTACTGCACGTCTACAGTCTCTACTACTGCACTTCTAAAGTCTGTTTTAATGCACATCTACAGTCTCTTCTAATGCAAGTCTACAGTCTTTACTACTGCTCATCTACGGTCTTTTCTACTGCAGGTCTAAAATCTCTTCTAATAAATGTTTACAGTCTGTTCAACTGCAAGTCTACAGTCTGTTCAACTGCACCTCTACAGTCTGTTCTAATGCTCGTCTACAGTCTGTATTACTGCACCTCTACAGTCTGTTCTAAAGCATGTCTAGAGTGTTTTGTAATACTTATATACAGTCTGTTCTAATGCTCGTCTACAGTCTGTACTACTCCATCTCTACAGTCTATTCTTCTGCACATTGTCAGTCTGTTCTACTGGACGTTTACAGTCTTTTTAATGCTCATCTACAGTCATTTCTAAAGCCAATCTACTGTCTGTACTTCTGCTGCTCTGAAGTCTGTTTAACTGCAAGTCTACAGTATGTTCAACTGCACCTCTACAGTCTGTTCTAATGCCAGTTAACAGTCTGTTCTATTGCTCTACTGCAGTCTGTTCTACTGCATGTCTACAGTCTGTTTTACTGCACATCTACAGTCTGTTCTAATGCACATCTACAGTCTGTTCCAATGCAAGTCTACAAGTTGTACTACTGCTCATGTACGGTCTGTTCTACTCCACGTCTACAATCTGTTTTAATAACGTCTACAGTCTGTACTGCACATTTACAGTCTGTACTACTGCACTTCTACAGTCTTTTTAATGCTCGTCTACAGTCTGTATTACTGCACCTCTACAGCCTGTTGTAAAGCATTTCTAGTAGTGTTTTCTAATACTCATATAGAGTCTGTTCTAATGCTCGTCTACAGTCTGAACTACTACATTTCTACAGTCTGTTCTAAAGCATGTCTACAGTGTTTTCTAATACTCATATACAGTCTGTTCTATAGCTCGTCTACAGTCTGTACTACTGCACCTCTAAAGTCTATTCTTCTGCACATTGTCAGTCTGTTCTACTGGATGTTTACAGTATGTTCTAATGCTTGCCTACAGTCTGTCTACTGCACGTCTACAGTCTGTTCTACTGCATGTCTGCAGTCTGTTTTGATAAACGTCTACAGTTTTTCTACTACACATCTACAGTCTCTACTACTGCACTTCTAAAGTCTGTTTCTAATGCACATCTACAGTCTGTTCTAATAAACGTCTACAGTCTATAGTCTGTTCTAATGCTCGTCCATAGTCTGTTCTAATGCTTGTCTTAATTCTGTACTACTGCACATCTACGGTCTTTTCTACTAGATGTCTACAGTCTGTTCTAATGCTCGTATACAGTCTGTTGTATTGTACGTCTACAGTCTTTTAAATGCACATCTACAGTCTGTTCAACTGCACGTCTACAGTCTTTTCAACTGCACCTCAACAGTCTCTTCTAATGCCAGTTTACAGTCTGTACCTCTGCTCTACTGCAGTCTGTTCTACCACGTCTACAGTCTCTTTTTCTGCATATCTACAGTCTGTTCTAATGCACATCTACAGTCTGTTCTAATGCAAGTCTATAATCTGTACTACTGCTCATCTACAGTCTGTTCTAATGCGAGTTTATAATCTGTACTACTGCTCATCTACAATCTGTTCTAATGCAAGTCTACAGTCTGTACTACTGCTCATTTATGGTCTGTTCTACTGCAAGTCTACAGTCTGTTCTAATAAACGTCTACAGTCTGTTCTACTGCACATTTGAATTCTGTACTACTGCACTTCTACAGTCTGTTCTAATGCTCGTCTACAGTCTGTATTACTGCACGTCTACAGTCATTTTAACTGCACCTCAACAGTCTGTTCTAATGCCAGTTTACATTCTTTACCTCTGCTCTACTGCAGTCTGTTCTACTGCACGTCTACAGTCTGTTTTACTGCTCATATACAGTCTGTTCTACTGCACGACTACAGTCTGTTCTAAAGCCAGTCTAGAGTCTGTTCTACTGCTGCTCTGAAGTCTTTTCAACTGCATGTCTATAGTCTGTTCAACTGCACCTCTCGACTTTTCTATTGTATGTCTACATTCTGTTCTAATGCACATCTACAGTCTGTTCTAATGCTCGTCTACAGTCTCTACTAACGGACCTTTAAATTATTTTCTTCTGCAGCATCATTAGACTGGTTTACTGGACATCTACAGTCTGTTCTAATACACGTCTATAGTCTGTTCAAATACTCGTCCACAGTCTGTTCTAATGCAGTCTGTACTACTGCACATCTATAGTCTGTTCTATTGCTCGAATACAGTCTGTTCTAATGCCCAATAAAAGTCTTTACTACTCTACCTCTACAGTTTGTTCTACATCTCCTCTACAGTCTGTTCTACTGCAGCTCTACAGTCTGTTTTAATGCCAGTCTAGAGTCTGTACTACTGCTGCTCTGCAGTCTGTTCTACTGCAAGTCTACATTCTGTTCTACTACACATCTACAGTCTGTTCTAATGCACATCTACAGTCTGTTCTAATGCTCGTCTACAGTCTGAACTACTGCACCTCTACAATCTGTTCTAAAGCATGTCTACAGTGTTTTCTAATACTCATATACTGTCTGTTCTAATCCTCATCTACAGTCCGTACTACTGCACCTCTAGAGTCTATTCTTCTGCACATTCTCAGTCTGTTCTACAGGTTGTTTACTGTTTGTTCTAATGCTCGTCTACAGTCTCTTCCAAAGCCAATCTAGAGTCTGTTCTACTTCTGCTCTGAAGTCTATTCAACTGCACATCTACAGTCTGTTCAACTGCACCTCTACAGTCTTTTCTATTGTTAATAGATAATAATTGTCTAGAGTCTGTTATACTGCACGTCTACAGTCTCTTTTAATAATTGTCAACTTTCTGTACTACTGCACCTCTACAGTCTCTTCTACTGCACATCTACAGTTTGTTCTAATGGTCGTCTAGAGTCTGTACTACTGGAACTCTACAGTCTGTTCTAAAACAAGTCTACAGTCTTTTCTAATACTCATGGACAGTCTGTTCTAATGCTCGTGTAAAGTCTTAACTACTGCCCTCTACAGTCTATTCTTTTGCACATCTACAGTCTATTCTAATGCACATCTACAATCTGTTCTAATGGAATTCTCCAGTCTGTACTACTTCTCGTCTACAGTTTGTTCTACTGCCGTCTACAGTCTATTCTAAAAACGTCTACAGTCTGTACTACTGCACATCTACAGTTTGTCCTAAAGCATGTCTAGAGTGTTTTCTAATACTAATATACAGTCTGTTTTAATGCTCGTCTACAGTCTGTACAACTGCACCTCTACTGCCTGTTCTAAAGCATGTCTAGAGTGTTGTCTAATATTCATATAGAGTCTGTTCTAATGCTCATCTACAGTCTGAACTACTGCACCTCTATAGTCTGTTCTAAAGCTCATCTACAGTCTGTTCTAAAGCCAATCTAGAGTCTGTACTACTGCTGCTCTAAAGTCTGTTCAACTGCACGTCTACAGTCTGGTCTACTGCACATCTACAGTTTGTTTTAATGCTCGTCTACAGTCTGTACTACTGCACCTCTACAGTCTCTTCTAAAGCATGTCTACAGTCTTTTCTAATAGTCATGTACAGGCTGTTCTAATCCTCGTGTAAAGTCTCAACTACTGCAACTCTTCAGTCTATTCTTCTGCACCTCGTCAGTCTGTTCTACTGCACGTCTACAGTCTGTTCTAATGCACATCTACAGTCTGTTCTAATGTAAGTCTACAGTCTGTACTATTGCTCATCTACTGTCTGTTCACCTGCACCTCTACAGTCTGTTCTAATGCCAGTTTACAGTCTGTACTGCTGCTCTACTACAGTCTCATCCACTGCACGTCTACAGTCTGTTCTACTACACATCTACAGTCTCTACTACTGCACTTCTAAAGTCTGTTCTAATGCACATCTACACTCTCTTCTAATGCTCGTCTACAGTCTGTACTAGTGCATTTCTACAGTCTATTCTTCTGCACATTGTCAGTCTGTTCTACTGGATGTTTACAGTCTGTTCTAATGCTCGTCTACAGTCAGTTTTACAGTCTGTTCTAATGCAAGTCTATAGTCTGTTTTACTACTCATCTACGGTCTGTTCTTTTGCAGGTCTACAGTCTGTTCTAATAAACGTCTACAGTCTGTTCTACTGCACATCTACAGTCTGTTCTAATGCAAGTCTACAGTCTGTATTACTGCTCATCTACAGTCTGTTCTAAAGCATGTCTAGAGTGTTTTCTAATACTCATATACAGTCTGTTCTAATGCATGTCTACAGTCAGAAATACTGAACCTTTTACAATCTGTTCTAAAGCATGTGCAGAGTGTTTTCTAAAACTCATATAGAGTCTGTCCTAATACTCGTCTACAGTCTGAACTACTGCAGCTCTACAGTCTGTTCTAAAGCATGTCTAGAATGTTTTCTAATACTCATATACAGTCTGTTCTAATGCTTGTCTACAGTCTGAACTACTGCATCTCTACAGTCTATTCTTCTGCACATTGTCAGTCTGTTCTACTGGACGTTTACAGTCTTTTCTAATTCTCATCTACAGTCTGTATTACTGCACCTCTACAGTCTGTTCTAAAGCATGTTTAGAGTGTTTTCTAATACTCATATACAGTCTGTTCTAATGTTCGTCTACAGTCGGAACTACTGCACCTCTACATTTTGTTATAAAGCATATCTAGAGTGTTTTCTAATACTTATATAGAGTCTGTTCTACTGGACGTTTATAGCCTGTTCTAATGCTTGTCTATAGTCAGTTCTAAAGCCAATCTAGAGTCTGTACTACTGCTGCTCTGAAGTCTGCTCAACTGCACGTCTACTGTCTGTTCACCTGCACCTCTACAGTCTGTTCTAATGCCAGTTTACAGTCTGTACTACTGCTCTACTACAGTCTCGTCCACTGCACGTCTACAGTCTGTTTTACTTTACATCTACAGTCTGTTCTACTGCACATCTACAGTCTGTTCTAATGCAAGTCTACAGTCTGTATTACTGCTCATCTACAGTCTTTTCTAATGTACATCTACTGTCTGTTCTAATGCAAGCCTACAGTCTGTACTACTGCTCATCTGCAGTCTGTTCTACTGCACGTCTACAGTCTGTTCTAATGCACATCTACAGTCTGTTCTAATGTAAGTCTACAGTCTGTACTATTGCTCATCTACTGTCTGTTTACCTGCACCTCTACAGTCTGTTCTAATGCCAGTTTACAGTCTGTACTACTGCTCTACTACAGTCTCGTCCACTGCACGTCTACAGTCTGTTCTCTACACATCTACAGTCTCTACTACTGCACTTCTAAAGTCTGTTCTAATGCACATCTACACTCTTCTAATGCTCTAATGCTCAGTCTGTACTACTGCATTTCTACAGTCTATTCTTCTGCACATTGTCAGTCTGTTCTACTGGATGTTTACAGTCGGTTCTAATGCTCGTCTACAGTCAGTTTTACAGTCTGTTCTAATGCAAGTCTATAGTCTGTTTTACTACTCATCTACGGTCTGTTCTACTGCACATCTACAGTCTGTTCTAATGCAAGTCTACAGTCTGTATTACTGCTCATCTACAGTCTGTTCTAAAGCATGTCTAGAGTGTTTTCTAATACTCATATACAGTCTGTTCTAATGCATGTCTACAGTCTGTACTACTGCATCTCTACAGTCTATTCTTCTGCACATTGTCAGTCTGTTCTACTGGACGTTTACAGTCTTTTCTAATTCTCATCTACAGTCTGTATTACTGCACCTCTACAGTCTGTTCTAAAGCATGTC
>JALDNG010004710.1:0-17519 GCA_024349245.1 Neodontobutis hainanensis
AAATTTTATTTAAAAAGTAAATTAAGTGTAATGTATTTGACAAACCAAAAATTTCCCCTTTAATTCAATTTTATAACAACTAGAAATCACTGTGGGCCATTTTAGATATTTTCAGATTCCCAGTTTACTTATAGTTTAAACATTTTTAAATCAATTATTCAAGTTTCGTAACAAAGAACACAAAGTATCTTTATTATTGATTTATAATTACTGTTAAATACTTTGTATTTTCAAATTATCGCAAACAACTGTTTTTCACTTTAAGATGTATTCCATAATGATAAGTTAATTTTTGTCTTTTTCTCCAAAATTAAATTTTAAAAAGTTAAAATCAGAAGTTCATAAAATTTAGATAATTTGCAAATTTTAGACTCATTGATTGACTTTAAGAAAACTTTATTGTTAAAAAATTAGGCATGAATTTTTAAAGCAACTAATTCAATTTAATTAATAGATAAATCGCTTTTATTTAAGCTAAGATAATTTATAATAAAAATTTTTCTTCTTCGAATTTGTTTTGCAAAATCGCGGACATATGAAATTTAGCCCATACAGCTTATAATCAAATATAATAAAATTAATTAATCCTAGTTTTAACATGCACATAATGTTTTCCGAATCAAAAAGTCTCACACATTACTCAAAAATACTTTAATATAAACTGTTATGATTTATAATTTACACAAAATTACATAAATTAATGATTTTTTATCAAATGGAACCAGACCCTTAACTATAAATTTAATGTTTAGGATCACATAAAAAATAACATGGCGTGATTTAATTAAAGAAAATATATTACTAAGACTTCCTTTTCATTTTAAAGAATAAAAAACAGGAACGAGAAAAATGGTGTCTTCTTACAAACTACGTGCACCAAAAATTATTAACTGTGAAATCTTAAACGTTCCTCACATGGTATAGCTTAAAAATTACATTTAAAAATACCTAAATGTTAATTATCCTTTGAGGATGCAATTTTATTTAAAAACTAGAAATCTCTTTTGATTAGAGTTTAACCTCAAAAGGAGATAAATAAGTTATAGCTTTATACATGAATCAAAATATGGAAATTTTTCTCATGTTCATAAAAATTAAAGTTGAACGAAAATTAAAAACGATAATTTTACAGATCATTTTGGTTCAAAAAATATTTTTAGGATTGTGAATGAAAACATCATTTCTGGTTTCAGATTAATGTTAATCTACTTTTGTATTTAAGTTAAAAATTATCAAGATTTTGGTTCACCATACTTGTTTTAATAATTTAGAGTTATGTAAAAACTAATTCTCAAACGTTGAATCAAAACCTTATAGTTTTATCAACTATATTTCAAATTATTATAAATATATGTATATTATTTTATTGTTTTTATATTGTGAAAAACGTAAAGAATAAACACTTTTTTTCGTTCAAATAAACATTCAATAACAAGATATTTAGTTTGTTATTTTTACTCTGAATGAATAAACTAACTTGATAAAATAATATTGTTGTTTCATATGATTCAGAAATAATTCAAAATTAATTATTTCAAAGTTACGGAATTTAACTTCTTTGACAAGCATGTATACCTGGCAAATATATGTTTTAAATAAAGCTTAATGTTTATTAATCCAAACCAATACTTAAATCTGGCCATCACACTTAAGTTTATCTTTTTATATTGCTAAGATGTCAATGAGGTTTACATTTTGATAAATTTAGGGCAATAAAAATGAAAATAAATCAGACAAAATTTGATTTTACTCAATTTATGGTTTATTATTTCATATAAGATTAATCAACACTAGATTTTGATGTTTAAGCTCTAAACAAGTTTTAAGTTTGATCCCTTGATAAATATACCTCGAATTATGGTAATATATAACATCTTAAAAATACGTGATTCATCGTGACTCTAATTGACGTGAAAATTATTAAATGTCCAGAATCATTCTTAAATTAAAACAAATTTATTCATTTTTATTGATTATTTCTATGGTTTTAATTAAAACCGAATAATCTGTAAAAATATTATGAAATGTTTCTTTTGTTTACAAAACTGAAAAAGTTATGCTGGACACCAATTTAACATGTACAATAAGGATCAAAAGTAAAAATCTGATTTTTCCACAAAAGAGTTAACACAAATTATTTTCTTTTTATTTACAAAATAGCTTCTTAAAATTCTTGGCATGAAACATAGAACACAAGAATTGTTAAAATATTTTGTTTTCAATAATTTTAATTCGTTTTTTTAAGGAGTTAAATTAATATGAACGGTAAATTAAGCCAAATTTAAAGGAGAATTAAATTATTTGGAACTCTTTTCATCTTCTCAATTTTTTTGAGAATAAATTATCGGAAATTTGATGCTTCATTGAATTTGTAACTAAGCTTTCTTGTGTCTTACTTATTTTTAGGCGTTAACAGTTTCGACCAATACCTATTTAAATTGACCTTATCATATCTATGTGAGAAAAAAGCTCATTTTATGAAATAATAATTTTAAAATTGAAGTTCTTATGACAGATTCTAAAACAATCTCTGATAATAAGTCTGATATAAAATCTAGTAATCTCCGAGATCAAGCCTAACTCAACTTCTCTGTGCCGTTTTCAAGATTAAATATAGCTGTCCTTCTGATAGAGTATCGTTTATTGATTCGGTTATTAAACTATGTTTCTTTCAAAAATCTTAATTTGCTTAATTCCCTGGCGGCGATCCGAAAATTAAATGATAAAAAAAAATATTTTAATATTGGACATGTATGTGAACTTAGTGGATGTTTAAAACCTTCTAAAATTCTCACGTTATGAGAGGCGGTGATCAAATATATTTTTAATTTCTACAGATTTATTGGAGCCTTTTATTTTCTTCTGCTATTTTAAAGAAGATAATATATGTTGTCAAGAATATTTAAATTTCAAAACTTATTTGCAATATTGAAAATTTCAAAATAAAATCTTGGATTTGACTTCTTAACTTAACATAAGAATAAAGATGAAAATTTATATTCTTGATAAACCTCATGCTTATTACCACTTTTATTTTAAAATGACAATCTAGCGTTCATTCCAAAGATGCTTAAGATTACAAATTTTAAAATATCTTCAACATTAAGTGATCTTTTCTTATTTTGTTTGGTAAAATTCTTCAAACGTCTCGTATAGCACTTTAATTAAGCTAAAATTATACGAATATTGGCGCATAATCATGAAAAATATTCGTGATACTTTTTCTGTTTAAGCTTGAATCGATATTTGACAATCTTAATAATTAATATTCGCTATTTTATATCTTTATGATTAATTTGAACCTTTCCAAGCCTTTTGTTCACTTTTTTTGTAAAATTTGATTTCTTCGTTCAAAATTATCAAGATTATTTATGTGTTTTGATGAAGTGATTTTCTTAGAAAAAACAGTGAATCCAATGTTGTATGTTACCGATCAAAAGATTTCTGTCCGATGCATGTTTAAATAAGACTAAGGGGCCTGTTAATTGATAATAAAATGAATAATAAATGAAGTTATTTGAAAATAAAATTATAAACGTGTCTTTCATTCAAAACCACAAGAAAGGAAAACTCTTTTAAAGCTCTCAACAAATTATATATTGGTTATCTTTTAAAATATTATCCGAATTTTCTATTTATAAAACGGAAGAAGAGAAATATTACACGTAAATCTAATTATCTTGAAAACATGATCTTCGATTAAATTCAAAATAATTATGATTCAATTTCGTGGAAAAAATTGAAACCAAAACGAAAGAAGTTGTTACCATTAAGAGTGATTTTGAATTGTGTATATAACAATTATATATGTTGACATTTACAATGAGAAAAGGCATCGATAAACTTCTAAATCTTGTATGTTGTTGACTTATATCTTCTTTTAAGTCCTATTTATGTATCTATGATTCAAAATTTAATTTAAAATATTGATATTATCTGGAAATAATATTTTTTCTTTGCTATATATGACAGCTTTTTTAAGTTTAAACAGTTTTAGTGAACAATTCTAAAAAAATTGTAACAGAATAATTTATTGCTTATTTATAAATTTAATCCTAAAGCTCATTTTAGCTGTCATATAAGGAAATATAAACATCTTATTCTATTAATATCGAACAGCGAATACAATATTGAAAGATAAAACTCAGGATTTTAAAAGATTTCATTCATTTTATTATTTCTAAAATAGTTTAAGGAGGTTTGATCTGTAAATTTATTTTCTGTTGTTTCAAAATATTTTTAATCTTCTTTTAAATACTTAAAGAATACATGGTAAATAAAATTGTAAATGATACTTTTCAAACGCTCAATTAATTTTTTAAAGAGTTGAATGTTAAGAAATCCTGAAATTTACATTTAAATTAAGAAGATTTTAGGTTTAATTCTACTGTGATGAATGAAAATTTACATAATTATTTAACATATGAATATTTTAAGTCGTTATAAAATATTAGAGACGCCGAAATTGTGCATTAGATATAATAGAAAATTTAACGTATGGCTGAAAAAAAAATTTAACGGTTTATTTGAATTTATAAAGATGAATGTTACCAATATTTTCTCATATTTCAATAAAAACACCAAAAATGTAAAAATCAAAAATTTTTAATCTGACCCAAAGTGATTTTTTGAAATACGAATTTGAGTCACCCTATATTATAATAACCACACATATCTACCCTTATATTTTAAAATATAATATTTTCAATAATTTAATATATTTGATTTTTAAAAATTTTTTCGGAATTTCAAAATCCTAAGAACTTCAAAAATATTTATTTATATTATAGTAGGGAATTAGATTTGTTTCAAAACACTTGATATATTAAAAAGAGTTTCTTTCAATTAAAAAAATTATTACAAAATATTATATTTGAATTTATGAGATTTATAATTCCATTTTCGCCACAAATCGTTAATTTGTCAGCCGTTCGTCATAAAATTGTTAAATTTTTAAAATTTACACACGAAATTCAAAATATCTTTATTTTTGTTTAAAAATCAAAATAATAAAATTGTCTATTTTGTTATCATTATAAAAAAACTGTTGCATGATGTTAATTTAAGATATTTAGTTATTTTAAAATATTTAAAAACTAAAATTTAGAACATAGGCGTCCTAAGAGAGATGTAAAACATTAAAAAATAGTATATCGCAAATAAAACAGTTCATATTTTTTCTGTTGATTACAGATCATCCTCTTTGTCTTAAATAAATAAATTAAGTTAATCAGCTTTCCTCATATAATCATAAGCATTTTTTTAAATATGAAAATAAAAAAATATTCACACTTTTGAAATGCGAATTCAAAAAATTCTACCACTTTTGGAAAATTGAATTCAACTAGAAGTTAAAAATATAATGTAGGACCGAATGTCACATGTTATTTGCATGCAAAATTAATCTCCTACAAGCATTAAGTGAAATTATATTCTTAATGAGTAATATATTTTGTTTGAAAGTATCTTTATCTGTAGAAAATTTGATGCATAGGATTAATTTTTTTTAAATTAGCCGTGTGCATTAAGAAACTTTAAATACGAATGATTCTTTCAGTGATTTATGATGGAGTAAGACATGATTATTTTCTTTTTTCACCTTCGTTTTAAATTCTAAGATGATCAAAAGAATTTAAAATCTTAAGATTAGACACAGGATTAAAAATTTACGAATATTTTAGTTTAAAACGCGGACTATTATTTTACGTATTTTAAGATTGAATAAAATGGCGAGTAAAAAGTTTGTAGATTTTATAATTTGAGGAAATTAACAGATGTCTGGTTTCTTTTTATCTATTTGGTTGCTCTTGTGATTTTGAGTATTATCATAATTTATGGTAAAAATATTTTTAAACCAAAGCATTTGTTAATGGACAACCACGCAATTTTCTTATTCCCGTTGATAGCCAAGGTCATTACTGTGGAGGTCAAAAGTATATCGTATCATTATATAAGCCGAAAAAATAAATTGATGATATTGGATTACTCTGATATAAGCATTTTTAAATCAGTGCTGAACATAATTTCTGATCCTTCACAAATAATTACAACCAGATCAGTTCTTTGAATATATCGATTCAGATTTGTGTTGAAAATTGTCCTACATATGCTGGATTTCCAACAGTGTCAGAAAGAACCTGTTTAAATGGTACCATTGTTTCAAATGATACTGTTGGTTCTTAATTAATAAAAAGGAACTTAAGGAAGCATTAGATAAAAATCTTTGCGCACGCTTGAACGTCCATCGTTTGAATGTATTTTATTTCTTTTAGTGAAGTTTTGAATTACTGTGTTCCTAATTTTACACAGCTTTACCAGTCAAATATCAAATTTAATAATTTTATTGATATTTTCGGAAAGTCTAGGATATTTAGATTTGTGCAGTAATTTATATTTATCAAAATTAGAGAGTATCCAGAGTATTTCAAGAGTCTAAAATTTCTTAAAAGTGTAATTTTATTGCCTTTATTTAGTTTATTGACGAGTTCAAACAAGTTATAAAATTTTCTTGGATGTATTTGATGTATAATAATTTTAGCTACGGTTTATTCTGTCTTGCGGCTTCAGTTTGTGTTCTGTTTGTTTTTGGGTATGTTTAACCTATCAAACAGCCGTGGTATATTTCCTTTATTCGTTGTAATGTACGCTATAACACTTTTGATTTCCTTAATAGGTAATTTTGCATCATTCAAAATTAAAATTAATTTCCATGAGACAATTAAAATTTAATTTATCACAACTGAAGCCTTTATTATTTTCTAACGTAAAATATTCTCTGATGTTTTTTTATTTCACTTTTATGAAGCTAAATTTTCTAATTTTCATAAAATAGTTGTGTTATTGATGATAAAGATTATATAAGTCTGAATACTTGAAATAAACTCTAATTAAAGGACTTACAGCTAGTAAATTAAAAGCGGATGGTTATAAATCGAGGTTTATTGAGTCGGATAGAATTGAATGGATGATGATACAAGTCGATACTTTTATTCGCGAGAAAAATTATCATGCATTTTTAAATCTTGGTAACGAATTTTTATTTTAAAGAAATCTTTTTCGCAATATTAACGGTTGTAATTCTGTTAGTTGGTTGTTGTTTGATGCCTGTTATCAAAACTGCGTGTTCATATGCAAAAGATGTTTCAAGGTACCTTCATTATAACTATCAGCGCAATTCGTTTATTGATTGAGAATTTGTTAATTCCCATTTGCTCAGTTATCTTTCAAATTTTTACATTAATTCTGGGCGTATACATTTATATGTGAAACTTCTTTACTAAATTCAGTTATCTCATATCTTCGTCGAGAGATTCTTATCGGTTTGTGAAATTTCAAAATGGAAAACTTATTGTAGGTGAATCATGCAAAATCGTAAACGAAACAGCCCAAGTCAGTCGTGATTGTTGGTTTGTTGGTAAATACGCATCAAATCTAACAAAAATATTTGTTTCAGTTTATAGATTCATAATCATATGGACTATACTAATAACAAGAGGTGTTTCAACGTATTTGATAGCATACTCTTATCGAGTATATTTTAAAAATAAAGAAAAAGGAGTATTTTGTTAATTTAATAGAAAAATCAAGGTCTCCTACCACATTTTCTTAAGGGTCTTAAAGCCCTTTATATGTTTGTGCCTTAAATCATAATAAAAGATACAATATCGGATCAGTTATATTTGGGTCATTTTTGTTTTCTATTCTTTTTACTTTGAAGATCTTTATGAAAGTTGTTTTAAAATTTTTTGGAATAAGTAATCTGACAATTTTATACTTAGAAGAGGAAAATAATTCTCAAAATGTTTTTGGGTTAAGTTTTATCTTTTACTCAGGTATATCAAAAGATTCATGGTTTCCGCTTTGATATTTTTAAAAAAATTTAGCAATAGAGCCTACATTGAAGTGGTTGTTGGGCAAAAATCTTTTATTCGTAGTTCATTTGAAATAATTTCAATTTTCGGTCAACATCCTTTTTTGTAAATGGTAGATTAATTAGAGATCAATGGTTGTTACAGCTTTTAATGCATTTTACCTTATTTTTGGGACAATAATTATATCTGTTCTAACTGGTAAGATTTTGAGATGAACAGGAATTTTCGCTTATTTTCATATGGTTAAATTCATACCTGGTTTAGACTTTCCTTCATATCATTCAATTGTTAAGAATTTTATAATAAACAGGCTATTGGTATTATTTCAATGTTACTTTCTTCTTCTATCTTATCCATTTATACAATTGGAATATCAACAAAATTCTATTGTGATTGTATCAAATAAATCTGTTAAATTTAGATCATGAAGGACTATTAAGCTAGTATTAAGAAAAATTTTAAGTTTCGCCTAAACTTACTAATGACATAACTATATGATAGTTTTCAAAACTGTTATAAACATTAATTTTTGAAAATTTTAAAATTTTAAAAGAGAATTTCTTTAAAAATTAATTCGATTTGATGATAGAAAATTTTAAATACTTTCAAATATAGAACTAAATTTATTAAAATTAGATATATATTTAAGTTACTTGATGATTTTCATCGAATTATGAAAGATTTTTAGATTTTAAAGAAGGAAAAGTAATTCAGGATTTTTTTATCAATCCAAAAAATACGCATTTATTTCTTCAAAAATTAATATACAAAAATCACATTTTAAACAATCAAATAGTTTTAATCCACCGAGTTAACTGGCCTCGCATGTTTTTTAGGTAAATTTAAAATAAAAATGGCTGAAAATTTATTTTTGAAATTTAAGAGACATGGCGATGATGAGTATTTATTTATTAAGAGTTTATGCTTCAAAAGTAAGTTTGCCCTTAATGGAGATCGACTACGTTGGCCTATTATTGGGTTATATATCACAATACCTTCCTAATGAATAAAATTAGCCAGAGTTTTCTCGGAAGGAGAATAGGGGATAAATAAAAGCAAAATGACTAAAAGTTGGATAGAAAATAGTCAAATTTTCTTAACTAGATAAAAAAAAAATTTTACAAAAACATTTGTTGACAGTGAAGGTAAAAAAGTGATATATACGAAGTTATCTGACAAAATATTTAATTTAAACATTAAATTGTTTTTATTTTTGGATATAAATTAAAATCAATTTTTTAGGTCGAAAATCAAATAAAATCAATGAAGCGAACGTTTTAATGAGAATGTCATGCGTAAAAATTTTTATTCGTATGATCAAGCCAATTTCTTGATTTTATGTGATTCTTAACTCACTTAGAATGGAAAATCAAATTCATGAAATGAAAACCCAATACAAGAATATTTGTGAGAATTTCAATTTTGTATTCAAACTTATATAACTGAAAACACAATGAGATGTATCTCGAAACCTGATTTCAACTTTAAATTTGAATCAAGGCAATTTATTAACGCAGAAAAACATTATATAATTTTAATTTTCAAGAATAATATAAATATCTTTGGTGCACACAATTTACTGTTGTTTTTATGATGAATGTTTTAATATCCAAATTATATTGGTGATATAAATAAGTTAAATAACAACGATAAAAAGAAAATTTGAAAAAATTATTTCATCAGATGTGTGGAACTCTAAATATCCAAATCAGTTCGAAAATTGGTTTTAGACTGGAAAAAACTTCTTATACAGAGACAATAAAAAGTTTTGATTACTTTTAAAAAGATGACATGCAAATATTTAATTTTAAAGAGATAACTAAAAATAAGCTTTCAAAATCTATGGGGAAAATAATATTTAAATTACAGAATGCTTAATAAATAAGAATTCGATAAAATTCAGGCTGGCTATAATTTCAGTAAATATTTTTTCAATTAAATGATTGTTAGGTAAACATTAAATTTACAGTGAACATAATCAAATGATTTTTGATATGCATAAAATTAAATCAACGATAATGTTGAAATTCAAAATTTAAAGATTCTTTTCATTCAATTATCAAAGTTATAAATATTTACCTGTTTGATAAACAGTAGATGAAGCTCTTTACAACAAAATTTTTTTATTAAAAATTATTGTGATAAATAACATGGAAATAGTTGAAAGTAATATCCTTGAATTATGATTTTAAATAAAATTTAAAACAACTGTTTTACAGTTTTAAAGCTGAGTAAAAATTGGTAATTCATTTTGTGTTTGAGAAAATAGAGATTTAAAAGATAGTAATCAATGCTATTTACTCAATATTTCGTTTTAAAAATAAATTTTAATGTGGCAATAATAAAGCTAATTGTTGAATATAAATTTCTCTTTTTCTTATGTGAGATGTCCTTTATATGTTCGCCAATATAGCAGATGATATTTATCGGATTCCTTCTTTTTTTGATATTTAATAAACAAATTTTTTATCGATGAGTTTTATTTAACTGAAAATCATTTTTTAACTTTGGTGAACCAACCTAAAATGATAACTCGTGCAGTTTTATATGTTATACTTTCATGCATAAAACATCATCCTGCAACGCATTAAAGGTTATCAATATCTAAATTACGATAGAAATGGAAAATGTTAGCGTCAAAATAGGTAAAACTACATCAAATGGTGATCTAAAATTTAAATTTAACATGTGTTTATCCTTGAAAAATGAGTTTTTGAATTCAAAATTTCTCGTTTGATTTGACATTCCCGCATCAAAATATGAAAATAGTTACAATTTTAAACTTTTTAAATTTATTCATGTTAAATATACAATATTAAGCTTCAAAATAATTTTTCTGTGAGTGTAGGTTTTATTGTAGAAATAAAAACAAGAGGATTTTTTGACAACGAACATTCCTATTTTTATTTTCACGAAAGTTGTATAAAGAAAAAGATCTTATAAACTGGTATCAAAAGTCATAAAAATAAAAAATAACTTAAGAAATGATTTTTATTAAGTTGGTATTTATTATAATTAAATAAATTTTTGACAATTAAACATATACTCAAAAGTTTCATTTGAAAAATCGTTAGTTGTGTTTTATTTGAAGGAGCTCGACTTTTGATTCGATGCTATTCGTAATATTTTAAATATTTATAATTTCTCTTAAATAAGAAATGAAAAAAAATCAATCTAATAATGAAATATTAGAGGGTATCCCATTATTTAGAAGCAGATGTATGAAGTAAGATATATCATAAAAATTATTGAAAAGAAGCCCATTATGCTGATAAAATAATGTGAAAATATCAAAAATTTGAATTAATATATGATATATCGTTATTTTGAAATGATATTCTGAAAATTTAAATGGCTCTTAAAATCTTTATTAAAATATTTGACTGAAATTCATTATATGTTGATAGATCAGAATGAAAATAGTAGCTGGAAAAAAATTCAATACATATGTAAAATTATAATATTTTTTCTTTGTGTCATCCTCAGAGTTTAAAAGTTGTTTTTATTTAACCTGGAATAGAATAATATCAATAAAACGAAATATAAATCTTTGAAATTAAAAATTGATTTGAATCAAATAACTTTTAAAATTTTGAGGATTAATTATATCTATTATAGATATCAATAAGTCAAATAAGTAGTTCAAAATACTGTCTAAAATGTTAGAATTATATTTTTACCTTTAGTTTTCTCAACAATGTAAACTTCTTGATCAATATTTTTGTCTGATGTACACAATCTGATAATTAATCTTAAACTTCACACGATTTCAATTCTCAATTTTAAATTCCTTAAAATATTTTTTCTAATTTCAGAAAAAGTTCAATAAGTGTAAAAAGCTAAGATTATATGAGATAGAATTTCAGTTTATAATTGTGAGAAACTGTTTTGTCTGAAAATAATTTTCTGCTATTTTGAATTTAGTTTCATCAATAAATTGAAGATTTTTCAGAACATTAAAATATAGATGACAAATTTAAGTATATCGATACTTTTTATATCACGAGGAATGATCACAACAATTTTATTATTTAATCTGATTTCATGTGCATGTATATTTAATATAATTTTCTGTGATTTTGAACATAAAAAATGTCAAAAACTGTTTTTTACATTGATGAGAAATTTTGTCTTTTTCACAAAACTTTTGAATTTTCTTTTTAATGATATAAAGCATGATATAGTTTCTCATGCCTTTATATCTTTTAAAAGAAGAAATAGTTCGAATTATAAATCTAATCAATCGGTAAAGTTGACTATTTTGGCCAGTATGGCTAATTCAAAGGTCAAATAGGAAGATAATACATACTTTAATGTACTTAAATCAGGATAATTTGAAATTATGTTGAAGGAAGTAAATTCGACGATTATTAATACCCAGTTAAAAATTGTCACTTTAAAGTTATTAATTTTGGAAATTATATTTTAGAAAAATCATGAAATACAAATGAAATAAATTTAAAGATGACTATTAACGGATATATTGTTCAAAAAAATGTAATTATTTTGAACATACTGAATCTGTTGAGTTAATATATAATGTGTTTTTTAACATTTAATTAACCTTCACGTGACAGAAAATTTGTTAAGATTTATTTAAGATTTTGTATAAAATGAAAATATAAGATTAACGCAAAAAGCTAGCTACACAGGCTTATTCTTTAATTTTTTTAAACACTAGGTTTAGATATAATCACAAAATTAACAATAACACTTTTTAAGACATGTTTTAATGCATGCCTTGTCTGAAATCTCATTTTATTCTTATTTTTAAATTTAATAATTTAAATGTTAGACTGCAAAAACTAGATATATAGTTAAAAAATCAAGAAGGTATGTCGTAATGCGGATAAATATCTTTAAAAGTGAAGATATAATAAAAATATTAAAAAGGGGATGAACACTAATCACCAAAATTTTAAGAGAATTCTTATAATTCTCAAACCTTATTTCATTATTCATCATAGGTTAGATATTTAAAATCATTTCAAAGATCTTTGAATTTATTTTTTTCAAAATATAACTTTTCACATAAGAAACATCGATTAATAATAAAATTAACTGAAACGTTTAAAGAGAGCTTTAATAAATACACTTTTGTTTTCAAGACTATTTATACTAAGAGGTTTAAAAGTCATTGTAATTTAAATTTAAGATTCCTTTTTATCATCCAAAGCTGTTCAATTTTTTAAAATGTAGATGCTAATTAAATTCTTGCAAATGAAAAGATTTCGTTTGATTATTAGCCTGTTCTGATTGTGTGTTTATATTTGTGTAAATTTCTAATATATTTCATAAATATATCTTTATTTGTTGGGTAAAAGTCGTTTCTATCATTAAAAATCCTCTTTAATAGGATATTGTCCCTCTTCCATTCATCATATCACGAATAATACTTCACCACCCTTAGTTTTATATGAAGAATAATAGTCTCCTTAAATAGAAATATGGTATTTAACATAAAATTATTGTTGAAAAGCATAAAAAATAAGCTGGGATTCTTTTTATTTCTGATCACAGAATCGTTCCATGTCATCCTAAAAGAACTCAATTTTGAGGTATTATTGTTTAAAGGGCATAAAAGTTTGCAAATGTATGTAGTGTGTTTAAATTCATGAATGTAAAAATCAGAAACACCTAGGCTTTATTTTTTGGCTGATTTTGAAACTTAAAATCCAACTTTTGCTTTAAGTATTTCCATGGTGTTGTTAGACATAAAAAAACATTTCCTTTGAAACAAAATTTTGTGTTTTTTATTCAATAATCTGAAGCGATGACTTTCACATATTTTTTTAATAAAATATTTATTTATTAGTTTAAAATTTTGTTTTGAAAAGGTTAAATTATCGAAAAATTGAAAATAAATGATAAGAGAAAGTTAATGAACTTAAATAATTGTGTTTTACTTGGTAAAATTTTTGTAAATGGTAAAAACATCACTTTAAATGTGGTGAAACTTTGTCTTGAGTCACAGATATCAAAGTGATAACACATTATACAGTTAACCTTAACGTATTTCACCTTACATTTTATAGAGTATCAAAATTCAGAGATTAAAAAATATTTTAAATAATTTACGAACGTTTTAAACAATAAATAATAAAAACCTCTACACGAAGTGTAAATATATCTTAAAATTTCTTAAGGAATAGTTTTAAATATAAATAAATAAATTTTAAGAGTTTACATAGTAAAGTTAAAAATGTATTAAATTCTGAAAAAACCTTGAAGTAAAAATCAAATCGACTTGATACACTCAGAGAATAGAGTGTAACGATCATTTTGGGAAATTAAATTTTAAAGCTATTTTTTTATAAATAATTGAAAAAAGTACTGGCAAGAGAATAATGCCTTCATGAAAAATAACATTTTTTTATTTTAGGAACTAGAAAAGTATTTATCCTAAATTTTTTTAATAGTCGGTCATAATATAACTAACGCTTAATTTAATGCAAATAGTAAAATAATTTGTGGTTTTTTGAATATTATTGTCTGAAAATTCTCCTAATAAACATATGATAACGTTGAGTGTTAATTTTGTGATTCTAGAGTATAAAAGTTCAAAAATTTTAGTTTTAAATTTAAATTTAACATAGAAACGCATTGAAAGATTCTAAAAACAATGATCAAGCATTGAATGACTTTTATTTTCAAAATTATCAAGAAAATATTAAAACTCAAATAAGAAAACATAACTTTAAAAAAATTCATAATGTTAATATAGATTTTGGAAATTTTAATCTGATGGATGGTGAAAATAAGTTAATGGTTAAATATTTATTTTTTAATTTTGTTGAAAAAATTAAAAATTATTTTGTTTTATTTAAGAATACAAAATATTGTTCATTTTGGAAGCCAATGGGGCGTTTTATTAAAATTAAAGTTTTTTTAACATATTCTGTTTTTGGTAAAAAAATCTTATTCAGCATATTTGAGATATCTTCATATATTTTGATTAAAATCTAGTTTATTAACATTTAAATTTTATACAAAAGAGGTTGAAATTTTCCCAACAAAAATGTGATCTGTTTCTACTGATTTATAATTTTGAAAAAATAACTAAAAATAAAAATTTATAAAGTTCTGACATAATATATAGAATATATTTTAATTTTGATAACTCAAGAAAGCTAAATCTTGCAGATATTCGAAAAGTTATTTTAGATTGGAATAAGAATGTTTAAAAATATAAATGACCCCCTCGACTTACATTTATCAAGCTAATTATGACATCAAACAACTAATTATTCATATAATTTAAATTAAGTGTATTTAACAACTCTTCAGTTAATTTCGCAAAATTTCCTCAAAAATCCCAATTTTAAACAGCTTTAAAGATGATTTTTGTGAAATATTAATGATTTGGACCTTTTTAATGAGAATAGAGCTAAATTTTATCGTTGATATCATTCAAGTGATTTTACTTTTTTTGAACATTTTTATAACAAAGATACAATAACTTCGAAAAATTCTTCTTAACATTTCTTTCTTTAAAAGTGATTTTAGATTAAATATTCTCAAACACATAAGGCTTAAAAAGACTATAATACATGATTTTAGAGTTTAAGCGTATTTTTTAGTCTGATCAAACAAAAAATTGAATGATTATTTATTTTTTTGCAATTGAAGCAATAATATTAAAGGTGAAGAGTATTTGTTTTAAAAGTTTTCAGGAATATTTTTTTTAATTTACTCAAAAAACCATATTTAAAAAATGTAATACCACCAAAATATAGCGTTACCCATTCGTTTGTTTTTCAAGGAGTATTAAGATTTTCAGTTTCGTTGACTTTGATTTTTGGTTTTATATATCTAAGAATGAAGTTTATTTAATTAACCACGCTAATACTTGCCATACTTTGAATAAAAATACAGAAAAAATAAAAGCGTTTTATGCTCGCATCATAAGATTATTAATCTAATAAATATTAAACCATTCATAAAAGTAATACCTAAATGAAACCATTAGGAAAACATCGATTTTTAAATTTGCAAGGGATATTCAATCTTGATCTTTTGAAAATATAATCGTAGATCTTTTTATGAAAAACGAAGATTTTGATTAACTAAACAACCATTTTTGAATTGATGCATTTAATTCGACGTAAAAATGTAAAATTCATTTAAAAAGCATGAACTTCTTATTAAATAAGGAGATACATGAATTTTTAAAAAATTAAATATGTTAAATATTTGAGAGTTCAAAGTAAATTATTTTTGTATCTCTAAATGATAAATTAAGTTTATTTTTTATGAAAAAGCATATTTTAGAATTTTCTTATTTTGAAGATCTACCCTTGTAAAAATCTGATACAAAGAATGAAATAGTGATTTGTTTTGAATGTACATTCAAAAAAAGGAACCAATATTTATTATTTTTTAGAAATTATGGCGAATCTAAATTTAAGTTGAAAAATAGTTTAAATACATTTATTTCTATGTAAAGTAAAAATGCTTGATATCTCTAAATTAAAATTTGTGCAGGCGCTGTGTATTTAGTGGTCAACGGGGCGTCCTAAGAGTACGAACTCCTCAACAACTACTATTTTGATTTCTAAAATATTAAGACTATTTTAACTTTTTGCATTTTCTCTATATTTTCGTTTTTAAAAACGAAAATTGTTGTGATTTTATTTGATAATTCTAGCTAAACGAAAACTTATTGATTTTTGGATTGATTTTCAATCCTTAAATTGTCAATGAAACACGAATTAAACCTGGTTAAATTCTTTCGAAAAAAATGAAAACGCACTCATCGATAAATTTCTTTCAATGGTGTTGTTTTTTATACGTTGTTATCAGTACAAATTATTAAACTGAAAATAGTACTTTTTACCTTAAATTATTTAATCGGTGAGCTGTATGTAGTGATTAAATTACTTCGAGTTATTGATACAAACAGATATTTCATTTGATTGTGTATATTTTTTCACTGGCGATTTCCTTAAGAGTGAAATTAATATACATATTAAGTCTTATCACTTATATCATTGAGGTCACTTTAAAAAAGTGAAAACTTTCATCATGAAGGATTTGAGCAATTCTAGATTTATTTTTAAAATTAGTAATACCTTTATATTTTGAGAATATCGTGTAAACGACGGACATGTCTTATTGTGACAGCTTAAAAACATAAAAATGATCGGTTTAAAAGTAAATGGACTACAAACTCTAATAAAGCAAGTATAATAAATATTAAACTGTATAAATACTTTATATATTTTGCAGGATAAAATAATTGTTAAACAAGCAATTCTGGGTTTCATCATCATCCAAGAAAATCAAATGAAGTAGGAAAGCATGATGTATAAAGATGGAAGTTATTGATAATTACGGAATCCTAAAAGAATCACTCCAAAACTATTTTACGTGTAAAAATGAATATTTGTCAGGTGGTATCTATATCATTTGATCCTATTTTTGGCCATATTTGAAAGTTTGTTCTGGAGACAATTTCCAATACCTATAACGTAGATAAATTTAAACTTGTAGTTTGAAAAATTAACATTTTAGATTCCAATATAAATACAAAAAATAGCAGATAGTAACATAATTATGGAAGCGAATGTTTTTGTCATGCGATTCTGGATTTATGTGATTGTTTAAATCATTTGAATAAAAATTTCAAATACGTAAGTCTCGATTTCA
>JALDNG010004711.1:0-17150 GCA_024349245.1 Neodontobutis hainanensis
AATTATGGACACGTCCACAGTGTGGCTTATTTCAATGGGCCTCTGCCCCTATTCAACTAACAGGGCGGTGGACACTTTGCGATTCCTTCACCAGGTGACCACAGATGACCATTTCTAAGCCCCGCCTACATCCCACGAACACACTATTTGTCCACGAACACACTATTTTTGGGAAATTTGAGACCCCCGCAGACCGCTGCGGACCTCTCTTAAGCCACGTCCCACTGACCACTCCTAAGCCCCGCCCACATCCCATGAACACACTATTTGTCCACGAACACACTATTTATCGGAATGGGCCCAGAAGCGGTCAGATGGTTATGTGCCACAAGAGGATGCACGCGGTAGTGCCCCCTCTGGCCAATTTTGACATTTGGCCCAAAGTTGCTCCGGGAGACTTGCCCTGTGGATATGGCAAGAAAGGTCTTTTTTGATCGTATATTTTTTTCCCTTTGATCTAGAGCTATGTGTTTTGGATATGTGATTCAGGGGTACTCCAGGAGCCAGGGTGAAAAATTTGGGATTCCCACATGCCCATTATCTCAATGTCTTTGCCATTGGGGCGCTGGCGTCCACTTTCCGAGGTCCGATTGACTGAAATGTGGTCTCTTTTTTCTCGTCACAGTATGTGGAAGCGTGTGGTAAAGTTTGGAGAGGCTACGACATTGTTAAGGGGTCAAAAGGTCAACTAAGGGTACTAGCTATAGGCCCTAAAAAGAAAAATGTCTTTTTGATCATATATTTTTTTTATCCCTTTGCTCTAGAGCTATGCGCTTTAGATATGTGATTCAGGGGTACTCCAGGAGCCAGGGTGAAAAATTTGGGATTCCACATGCCACATTATCTCAATGTATTCGCCCTAGTGAGGAGCTGGTGGCCACTTCCCGAGGTCCAATCAACTGAAATGTGGTCTCTTTTTTCTCGCCACAGTGCGTGGAAGCATGTGGTAAAGTTTGGTGAGGCTACGACAGTGATAAGGGGTCAAATAATGTTCAGGGGTCAATGGTCAGAACCCGTTATAGGCTGTGTCTTTTATGAGGCTGAAACTTTTTCCCTTTGCTCTAGAGCCAGCAGCCTTTGATATGTCGTTCTGGGTGGCCCCAGGAGCCAGGGTGCAAAATGTGGGGGCCCTGGGACCTTTGTAGAAAACTACCAACTGCCCATTATTCCAATGTATTTTCTGTAGTGTGTTCACAAAAAAAAAAAAAAAAAAAAGTTTCTCTGATCTTTTTGAAACTCGGCACCCTGTTAGAGGGCTCTAAGATTAAGACAGGAGCCAAGGTTCGGTGGCCCTAACCCTTAAGATGGCCAAGATCCAGCGATCCCTCATTAGATTTATTCAATGTAATAAAATACTGTGTTTGTGGACAGTGGAATTTTGAGTCAGGACTTGATTTTCCCTTCTCAGGGGGGCTTGCTGACACAAGCAAAATAGTTTTTATCACAATAATTTAAACATAAATGTACAAAACTCCCTGTCCACGGACACACTATAAAAGCAATTGAATAAGCCTGAAGTGGGATCATGGAAAACGCCGGGCTGTTTGATGACTGGAGATTTTAATTTGGGGTCCTGTCATGATACAAACTACATTACTGCACTCAGCTGGTCCTCCTGGGTAGGTAGGACCGAGACCCGTTGCCCAATTCCACCGTCCGCGAAAGCACTATGTGTCCAAATCGCAAAGTGTTGCGGGAGGGCCCAAATTTTGCACCCTGGCTCTCGGCCCTCCCCAGTCGACATATCCAAAGCGCATGTTTCTAGCTCCAAGGCAAACCGTTTTAGCCTCCAGAGAAAATCGTAAAAAGTGGGTTCGTGGACAAATAGTGGGTTCGTGGGATGTGGGCGGGGCTTAGGAGTGGTCAGCAGTGGTCAGGGGGGGACTCTGACACATTTCCCAAAAATAGTATGTTCGTGGACAAATAGTGGGTTCGTGGGGATGTGGGCGGGGCTTAGGAGTGGTCAGTTGGACGTGGGCGTGGCCTAAGAGAGGTCTACAGTGGTCTGCGGGGGTCTCCGACACATTTCCCAAAAATAGTGTGTTTGTGGACAAATAGTGGGTTCATGGGATGTGGGTGGGGCTTAGGAGTGGGTTTGTGGGGATGTGGGCGGGGCTTAGGAGTGGTCAGCAGTGGTCACCGACACATTTCCCCTAAATGGTGGGGAAGTGGACACATAGTGGGTTCGTGGGAGCTGCTTAGGAGTAGTCAGCTGTGGTTTCCGACATGTTTCCCCAAAAAATAGTGGGTTTGTAGACAAATACTGAGTTTGTGTGATGTGGGCGTGGCTTAGAAGTGGTCAGGGACACTGGAAAGGTTCCCAGCTGGAGCGTGA
Organism: Neodontobutis hainanensis; assembly: GCA_024349245.1. Classification (NCBI taxonomy): domain Eukaryota; kingdom Metazoa; phylum Chordata; class Actinopteri; order Gobiiformes; family Odontobutidae; genus Neodontobutis; species Neodontobutis hainanensis. The sequence continues at coordinate 2,336 of JALDNG010004711.1, forward strand.
GCAAACCAGAGGTGTCCAGAAACTCACTCACTATTACCAGAGGAATCGGTTTTGGAGTCAAAAAGAGGGGGAATCGCAAAGTGACAAACCCCATTAACTTGGTAGGCATTATGGATCCAAATTCACCCTACGATCCCTCCAAGTGACTATGCGACCGAAGGCAATTTATTTGCATGGGCTTTTGTCCACGAACCCACTATTTGTACTACCTCTTTTGTAATTGTAATTCTTTAAATTATCTTCATCTCCATCTTTAAATCTGCCTGTGTACATAAATTTTTTTAGGCATTGCTATATAATTTGGTTCCACTTTCCAACTTCAATTTAAAGTATTTGATCTGTTAAGTTTAAATGTTTTTGTAATGGCAAATTATCTGCTTAAACTAGTGCACACCTCCTTTGTTCAACTCCAGTTTTGTCTTTCACATAATCTTTTACATTATTCTTAGGACATCTAACTCGTCGTGCGGCTTGCCATTTGTCTGTCTGTGAGACAGAGAAATGTCTTTGAGATAGACAAATGTCTGTGAGGGCTCCCCCTCGTTGGCCTCTACATCATTTAGATTTTTCTGATTGTATTTTCTTTTATTTATACAACTTATTTATTCCACCTTTGATTTTGTTTTAAGAATCATAGACAAATCAGTAATGAAAGAGTCTGTTCGATTAGCCCGTCCCATTTGGACCTCTGAATTTACCTTTGTCATATTTGCTCCCTTAAGAAGGTTTAATCTTTTAAGGCTCATAAGGTTGAATACTAGACAATATCAAAACGGATAAGGAACCACATGAATTTCATTATTGTATTAAATGTTCTTAAATTGTGGACCAATCTATAATCATTTAAATAGTTTTTTTTTTAGTGGGAAAATCTGTGTATTACACAGATCCTTCAACTTTATTAATACTCTTATGCTCTTAGTGGTATTTTTGAAATATTGATTGTCTTCTGAAACTCCAATAGAATAATTTAAGTGCTTTAAGATTGCACCACAAATAAACTTATTTTGAGATAAATCCAAAATTTCCAGAGACCATTATTTCTTTTAATAACTATCTACAATAAACTTTTGTAAAGTTCTCCTTATATCAGTCAAATTAACTAATTCTTCACCACGACAGACCAGTAAATCAGATTGTACTGTCAGGACCAGGCAAAAGGACTCACAAAGCAGATCCCACGATAGACAGAGCTTTGACGTTCTTTATTTTCCAAGGCAAAGGTACAATTCCAAAATCTGAGAGACGTAATCACAAGACAAGGCAAGGGTCAAAAATACTATAATCTATCAAATGCAATACATTGGTGGCTGATATCCAAAAACACACTGAAATGGTGACAGGCCAGTAGATGCATTCGGCAAAGTGTTATGTGCGTATTCCAACCATCCCAGTACCTTACTCCAAGATGTGGGGTTCCTCGAGGTCAGACATCTTAATCCCACCTCCAAATCCTGATTGACCCGTTCAGTCTGTCCATTGGTCTGAGGATGATGGCCTGAAGTCAGACTGACAGTTGCTCCCACAAGGCTGCAGAAAGCCCTCCAGAAACCTGCTACAAACTGCGGGCCCGGTCGGACAGCACGTTCCTGGGGAAACCAAAAATTCTGCATACATGACTTAATAAAACCTCTGCCAGCTCCTTAGCAGAAGGCAGTTTGGGCAGAGGGATGAACCGCACCATCTTGGAGAACCTATCTACCATAGTAAGCACAGTATTGTTACCCTCCGAAACAGGTAACCCAGTAACAAAATCTACCGAGATGTCCGACCAAGGACGATGGGGTACAGGCAATGGATGCAACAGACCAGAGATGGGCGAATTGGAGGTCTTATTGCGGGAGCAAATATCACAAGCTGCCACATATTCAGTAACCTCCCTCTTCATGTTTGGCCACCAGAACCTCTCTTGAGCTCTAAACAGTGTCCTGCGCCCTCCTGGATGACAGGACACCCGCGACGAATGAGCCCAAGATATTACCTGCCCTCGTAGTGCTGGTGGTACAAACAGGCGATTAGGTGGAACCCCCGGTGGCGCCTCAATGGCTCGAAGAGCCTCCCTGACCCTTCTCTCGATGCTCCAGGTAATGGCCCCCACGAAACAGGAGCCTGGCAGGATAGAGGAAGCCTCTTTAGGGTCTCTGTCAGGGAGAAACAGTCTGGAGAGAGAGTCAGCCTTGATATTCTTGGAGCCTGGGCAATATGATACGGTGAAATTAAATCTGGAAAAGAATAGAGCCCATCGGGCCTGTCGGGGATTCAGTCTCTTGGCTGCCTTAAGGTATTCCAGATTCTTGTGATCAGTCCAAACTATAAAAGGTTGCGGCGTACCCTCCAGGAGATGTCTCCACTCCTCCAGAGCTACTTTAATTGCCAGCAACTCTCTATCTCCGACATCATAATTCTGTTCTGCTGGAGAAAGCTTTTTTGACAAGAATGCACAAGGATGTATCTTATCATCATCGACTGACCTCTGTGACAGAATTGCCCCACTCCCGAATCCGAAGCATCCACTTCTACCATGAACTGACGGTTGGTGTCTGGGAGAGCGAGTATAGGAGCGGATGTAAAACAGTCTTTCAACCACTGGAAGGCAGCCTGAGCCCTAGGAGACCAGGAAAACTGGACCTTGGAAGAGGTGAGAGCATGCAACGGAGCTGCAATAGAACTGAAATTTTTGATGAACTTGCGGTAGAAATTGGCAAATCCTAGGAAGCGCTGAACGTCCTTACGACAAGAGGGTAGGCCACTCAGCCATGGCTTGAATCTTGCCGGGTCCATCTTCAGCACCCCCTCAGCGATTACCATTCCTAAGAATGACACTGAAGGTACATGAAATTCACACTTCTCAGCCTTAACATACAGCTGATTCTCCAGAAGTTTGCCAAGCACCTGCTTGACATGAACAATGTGAGTCTCTAAATCAGGGGAAAAAATGAGAATGTCATCAAGGTACGAAGACAAACTTGTTCAGCATTTCTCTTAGTACATCATTAACCAGAGCCTGAAAAACCGCAGCGCGTTAGTCAACCCAAATGGCATTACTAGGTACTCGTAATGGCCACTTGGGGTGTTGAAAGCAGTCTTCCACTCGTCACCCTCTCTGATTCTGACCAAGTGATACGCATTTCTTAAGTCCAACCGTAAAAACTTTAGCCCCTGTAACAGTTCAAAACAAGAAGCGATTAATGGAAGGGGGTACCTGTTCTTCACTGTGATGTCATTCAATCCCGTAATCGATGCAAGGACGCCGCGTCTTGTCCTTCTTATCAACAAAGAAGAATCCAGCACCGGCGGGAGGAGGAAGGACGGATAATACCAGTCTTGAGTGAAGAATCTATGTATTCATCCATGACAGCCCGCTCCCGGTTGGATAGGGAGTACAGACGTCCCTTAGGTGGAAAAGCTCCAGGGAGGAGTTCGATGGCACAGTCATACGGCCGATGTGGTGGAAGGGTGGTTGCCTTTACCTTATTGAACACCTCTCGTAGTCCCCAGTAGTCCTCAGGAACTGTAGCCAATTCTGCGCACGGGGTCTCCTCTGATGAGAGAGTGTCTCCACGCGCATCAGGAACTAAAGAGGAGGACTGGAAACACCGGGATCTGCACTGATCTCCCCACGATAATATAACTCCCGATGACCAGTCTATGTGCGGGTTATGTAGAATGAGCCAGGGGTAGCCCAAGATCACAGGGTGCATAGATGAGTGGAACAGGAAAAAACTGAGTCTCTCGGAATGATGATCCGGAAAAGACAGAACTACAGGGCTAGTGTGATGAGTAACAGTGCATAGAAGCCGGCCATCAAGAGCGGTAGCCTCCCTTGGCGAGTCCAAAGGAATTATGGATAGTCCCAACCCAGCAGCAAGATCGCTGTCCATAAAGTTGGCATCAGCTCCCGAATCAATAAGTGCTGGAAGGCTGCGAGAGTGAGGAGTGTTGGTTAACCGGATCTTGGAGAGTTGTCGTCTGATATCAGTCTTCATAATAGCCGGGCTTACCAGAATAGAGGGTCTAGGTGATCTACCTCCTCGTCTCACTGGACACGTGGAGAGGAAATGGCCCAGCTGACCACAGTAGATGCAACGCCCCTCCCTCATGCGTCGATTCCTCTCAGCAGAAGAGAGCCTGGTCCGACCCATCTGCATGGGTTCCTCAAATAGAAGGGGAGGCAGGAGCATAACTAGCGGGCACCGAAAAACCCTCCTCCCTAGAGGCCCCCTCCTTCCCAGGTAACTGTCAGATTGAGAGCAGAATCTCACTCTCTCCCGAAGTCTATTATCTATCCTAGACACCAAGGCAATTAGAGCGTCGAGTTCGTGGGTAGATCAAGCGGGGTCAGATAGTCCACAAGAGCTAGTTGATTCCACCCACTGTCTGCTGCTAATGTGCGAAACTCAATAGCATAATCAAAGACGCTACGGCGTTCCTGTTTCAACGTTACTAGTGCCTTCGCTGCTTCACGGCCCGGAGTGATGGTTTGAAAAACTCGAGTAAATGTCTCTAAAAACAAAGGTAACGAGTTGCAAGCTGCTGACTCTCTATCCCATTCAACTGTGGCCCACGCTCTCGCACGACAAATATGAGATAATGTAGGCTATCTTAGCCCGATCTGATGGAAAAGAGAACTCCTGAAACTCAAAGTGCAGCTTACATTGGGACAAGAAGGGACGACAATCCCCCGACTCACCCGTGAATCTCTCCGGGCTAGACAGCCGGATATGTGCTGGCTCACGAATGACCGTACTCGAGGTCGCTTCAGCTGGCACCTGGTCAGAAACCGCACTCTCTGCTGACAATGACGAAGCCTCCTGCCTCTGCATCCGTTCAACGACATATCCAATTTGTGCAGAAAGTTGTGAATAAGCCCGCTCATGGCTCTCTGCTGAAGCCCTCATCTCTCGTTGGAGCAACACCACCTGTTCCTCCTGGTGATGAATCCGTTGTCCCTGTGCCTACAGAGCGGCACGCACTGGATCTGCGGAGTCCATGTTAGTGGCCAGATTGTACTGTCAGGACCAGGCAAAAGGACTCACAAAGCAGATCCCACGATAGACAGAGCTTTGACGTTCTTTATTTTCCAAGGCAAAGGTACAATTCCAAAATCCGAGAGACGTAATCACAAGACAAGGCAAGGGTCAAAAATACTATAATCTATCAAATGCAATACAAAGAAACGCTGGAAAGCTCACACTAAGGAAAAGACAATCTGGCACAGGACAGGGGAAAACACACAGACTATAAAGGGAACACAATGAGACACAGGTGGAACACATTAGGGCGGAGCAGGTAATCACAGTGGAGGGAAAGACACCAGGGCAGGAAGACAATCTGGAACACAGACAGGGTTTAGTGATTCCACAATAAAACACAGGAAGTGAAATACAATACATAAACAGATAAACACTCAACACTAGGACATGACAAAATCAACCTCAATCAAAATCAATCAACGCATCCCTGCAGAAGCTGCACAGATCCGTCTGTCAGTCTCACTCCTTTCTTTTCACTAGTGAACAAGACCCTAGCTACTAGAAACTCCTTCACATGAGGCAGGAGCTCTTCACCAACCTAAAGGGGGCAAGCCCACCTTTTCCGACTGAGAACCATGGTCTCAAACTTGGAGGTGCTGATCCTCATCCCAGCCGCTTCACACTCAGCTGCAAACCGTGCCAGTGCACACTGAAGGCTTGGCTCCTGGCTTGATCCTGTGGTCCCCAAACCAGACTCCCTCCGGCCCCTGGCTGCGCCTAGAAATCCTGTTCATAAAGATAATGAAGAAGACCGATGACAAAGGGCAGTCCTACCAAAGTCCAACAGGTCTGATTTTCTACCAGCAATGCGAACCAAGCTCCTGGTCCGGTTGTACAGGTACCGAACAGCCCTTAGCAAAGTGCCCCGAACCCCATACTCCCAGAGGACTTCCCACATAGCGCCACGAGGGACACAGTCGAATTTGTTCTCTAGATCCACAAAGCTCATGGGAACTGGTTGGGCAAACTCCCATAAACCCTCAAGCACCTTGGAGAGGGTATTGAGCTGGTCCTGTGTTCCACAACTGGGACAAAAAACGCATTGTTCCTCCTGAATCTGAGGTTTGAATATCGGCCACATTCTCCTCTCCAGTACCCTGGCATAGACTTTCCCGAGGAGGAATGTGAGCCCTCTGTATTTGGAACACACCCTCCGGTCCTCCTTCTTAAAAAGAGGGACCACTACACCCAGCCTGCCAGTCCAAAAGTATTGTCCCCAAACACCACGCATCAGCCAAGACAGCCCCACAACATCCAGAGACTTGAGGTAATAAGGGCGTATATCAGTTTCCCCTGTTGCCTTGCCACCGAGGAGCTTCCAAACTACCTGACTTCAGCTTGGGTGATGGACGAGTCCACCTTTGAGCCCTCGGCCTCTGACATATTGGAGGGGTTGAGAAGATCCTCGAAGTATTCCTTCCATTATCCAACAATGTTCCCAGTTGAAGTCAGCAGATTCCCACCTATACTGTAAACAGTGTTGGCAGGGCACTGCTTCCTCCTCCTGGAGAGCCGGACGGCTGGCCAGAATTTCTTCGAGGCCGACATATAGTCCTTCTCCATGGCCTCACTGAACTCCTCCAAGACCCGAGTTTTTGCCTCCACAACCACCTGGGCTGCAGCACGCTTGGCCTGCAGATACCCATTATCTGCCTGAGGTGTCCCATGAGCCAACCAGGATTGATATCATTTACTTCAGGTGTCCACTACGGGAATTGGTGCCATGACAGGCACCGGAGACAATGGAGGTGGAGAACATGATCCACTCAATGTCTCCAGTCTCCATCGGAATCTGGTCAAAGCTCTGCCAGAGGTGGGAGTTGAAGATCTCTCTGACAGAGAACTTAGCCAAACATTCCCAACAGACCCTCAAAGTACGTTTGGGTCTTTCCAGCTTTCTCCGACGTCAGATCCAACTCACCACCAGGTGGTGATTAGTTGACAGCTCCGCCCATCTCTTCACCCGATTGTCCAAGACATACGGCCGAAGGTCAGATGAAACCACTACAAAGTCGATTATCAACCTCCGGCCTAGGGGTCCGGGTGCCATGTGCACTGGACACCCTTATGCTTGAACATGGTGTTCGATATGGACAAACTGTGACTAGCACAGAAGTCCAATAACAGAACACCGCTCGGGTTCAGATCAGGGGGGGCGTTGCTCCCAATCACGCCCCTCCATGTGTCACTGTTGCTGCCCATGTGACTGTGAAGTTCCCCAGTAGAACGATGGAGTCCCCTACCAGAGACTCCAAGAAGGCCAGTATTCTGCACTGCCATTTGGCGTAGCACAAACAACAGTGAGAGACCTATCCCCAACTCGAAGGCGCAGGGAAGCAACGCTCCTGAGGAGAACTCCAACACATGGCGGCTAAGCCAGAGGGCAATGAGCAAGCCCACACCAGCCAGCCGCCTCTTACTGCAAGCAACTCCAGAGTAGTGGAGAGCTCAGCCTTTCTCAAGGAATTGGGTTCCAGAGCCCAAGTTGTGAGTGGAGGTGAGCCCGACTATCTCTAGTCGATATCACTCAACCTCCCGCACAAGCTCAGGCTCCTTACCCGCCAGCGAGATGATATTCCATGTCCCTAGCGCCAGAGTCTGTGTCCGGAAATTGGATTGCTGAGGCCCCCATCTTCGACTGCCACCCAAACCACATGGCACCGGCCCTTTATGGTTCCTTCTGCAGATGGGCCCACGGGAGGTCGGGAAGACCCGGCCTCAGGCGTTGCCGTGATACGAGCCCCAAACCGGGCCCGGCTCAGGGTGGGGCCCTGGTTGTGACATACCGGGCGGCGTAACAGTCCTTGATTTTTTTATATCCATGTTCTTTTAACAATATTGTTTTTAACTATTATAATCAAATTTCGTCACCTTGAAATCCCTGAATCTTGTTAATACTTACTATTAACTTTTTCCAAGGTTCTGTGTACACACATTCATTCACAAACACACACAGTACAGTTGTTCAGTCGCTCTGCAACAACTGGTTTGGCGTCTCTTCCCAGAGATTCATCTGAACACTAACAGATTTTGTATCGCTTAATTGTACTTTTACTCTAGCTTTTTCAGCCCCCAGTGAAAGTATGTTTACGTTACTGTTAGGTCCACTTGCTGTTCTACCCCATCGTATTGGGACACCGTGTTACTCCTGTATTGAGAAGGCCTTGGTTTTCTGGTTGTTACTCCTTTTTATATATTGTTTTCTAAATGGTTAAACTCCTTTTTGTTTGTTTTGTTTTTTTGTGTCCTATCCTTGAATTACAAGCTCATATAAGTACCTTGAACTCAGGTTCTTTCCTTGAAGATCCCTGTCTTCTATATGGCCTTGTTAGACTCCTGCGTGCTTAACAGTCTTATCTTACAGAATTGATGGTTATTTGGCATGGCGCCTAGTGGTCTGTGCTGGCCATGAGTCCTTTTGACCTGGCATCACCAGGCTCTGTCTTTTTATAAAAACAAACAGAATTGTTAATTATAAGTCCTGAAGACTTGTTTAGTCTTATCCAAACAAGAAACATCTCCTGTGGGGAAGATTAGGGTGTTGGTCCAGACTCCTGCTTGCTTGAGACGTCTGGAAGTAATAAAAGTGTGGAATTGACGACTGATCTGCTACATAAACTTTTTCTCCACTCGCTTAATTCTTCCGAGGGATATAAGCAACATTTTATTTAGAATATTCCCAGAGGAAAGATGTAGCTTTTATTTCCTTGCAACATCTTCCTTCTTCTAAACTGCACCAGTGTGTTTCTCATCCTGGTTTTTATGCTGTTTTTTAAATCCCACACATGTGCTGTCTCTTCAATTAGACCTGATTTGGTCTACTGACTGCACTTATATGACTTTAAATCTATAACGCCTTATGCGCTTATCTAGGTTAATTTGAGGTGAGTTTTAAAGAGGTCTTTTCCTACTTGATACTCCCCACAGCTGAACCTACAGACACCCATCCAATTTAGCAAAAAATAAAAGGTCTGCTCACCCCTCCAAATTTTGGTCTGGTCTCTGGAAAGCAGCTCTGAGCAGCCAATCAGAAAGCACCCACTCTTCTCGGATCCTCTCCTTTGGCTTTGGCTCGACAGGTTTTTTGTGTCTGATACTGAACCCTTAGCTGTCAGAATAAGCACCATAAGCAAGAAACTCAGGAGCAGGCAACGAGTTTAATGTCATAGAGTCTTTATTGTAACAACAACAAATGACCTGAGTAGACTATCCCTGGTTCTACTCAAGTTCGGCACAGAGAACACGGGTTTTTGTACATTTCTTACATGACATGTCACAGATTGCTCCACAAGTGGGGCAGAAGACCCCCTACTTCTAGTGGACACTTGACCATCCATTTGACCTTTGCCCAAGTCTCCCAGTGCTTCCTAGTGCCAGGCACCTCTGTTGTTATCTTTGACCAGATCTACCCTATATGTGTGTGTGCATTAAACTAATCATGTTTGACCATATACTCTTGACATTTAGTTTTCTTTTTTTCTATTATTATGTTGCTAGATGTGTTAAAATAACATCCCAGAGTTAATTATAAAACATACAAAAGCATAAACCACAAGGCACATCTGAAAGAAAGTGTAGTGTGGACATTATTTACATAGCAATAGAAGTCACGAGCTCTTGATCAGCTTAAGATTTTATCAATTTAAAAATAAAACACAAATAAAAGTATATTGTTGAACCTTTCTGTCCAGGCTTTTATTAGCATATCATTTCAGATCCTCAGTGATGTGAATTCCAAACTACCACCTTCTCAATCTTATCTTTAGTGATGCCCCTTGTTTCCTTACCTGCAGGCTGTTTCCAGTGAGAGTATTGGCACATGTTTTTTGTTTTCCTCCTCACAGGAACTATTATGGGTGTGTATTTAAGAATAGGAAATCCAGTTTGTAACCACAAAAATGTGAATGTGTTGAAGAGTGGGTAATGCACCATCTTGTCCACTTAGATTAGAACAGGCCCACACTCAGGTAACCCCTTGGCTAACAGATCATAAATACTCACATTACATCTGAAATCTTTGATTACAGACAGCAATCTGTAAACCTACAGCTACAACCAGTGTAAACCTAACCCTACAATCAATCAGTCTCCATACATTTGGTGAAATAAGTATGTTTTGAGTTTGCTTTTGAAAATCGCAACAGAGTCAGATCGCCGCACTTCCACCGGGAGCCCATTCCACAAAAATGGGGCTCTATAAGAAAAGGCTCTGTAGCCAGCAGACTCTTCTTTATTCGAGGAAGTTGAAGGAGGCCAGCGTCCTGAGAGCGAAGGGTACGAGCTGGAGTATACCAGGTGATGAGGTCAGATAGGTAAGAGGGCGCGCGTCCACAAAGGATTTTATAGGTTAACAAGAGAACTTTGAAATCAGCTCTAACATGAATAGGAAGCCAGTGTAATGAAGCCAGGACCGGAGTAATGTGATCAAACTTCCTGGTCTTTGTTAAAAGTCTGGCGGCTGTATTTTGGACCATTTGTAGTCTGTGAGTACTATTCCTCGGCAGTCCAGAGAATAACGCATTGCAATAGTCCAGCCTGGATGTGACAAATGCATGAATGAGAATTTCAGCATCAGCTAAAGAGAGGCAGGAGTGAATTTTTGAGATATTCCTCAAGTGAAAAAAGTGCTGCTGCAGAGATAGTGTGGGGTCAAAAATGACACCGAGGTTCCTTGCAGTTTTGCCGTGCTCCAACACACAGTTGTTGATTGAGACAGTAAGATTGTTGAACTTGTGCCGATGACTGGCAGGACCAATTAACAAGAGCTCTGTTTTATCCGAGTTCAAATGGAGGAAGTTTTGAGACATCCATGTTTTAATTGAAACGAGGCAGGCCTCTAGACGCATGATTTCAATAGTATTATTCGCTTTTATTGGTAGATACAGCTGTGTGTCATCGGCGTAACAGTGGAAGTTTACTCCATAACTTCTGATGATTTGTCCCAATGGTGTAACATATAGTGAAAAAAGTATGGGACCGAGCACAGACCCTTGTGGCACACCGAACTTCACTGGTGTTACTGAGTCGGTGATGGCCGAGAGGGTAGCATGGACCTCCTCTGTGTAGGCCTCTACTGAGTTTCCAGTTGGAGTTAAATTAGGAAGAACATCTGTCAGCCGTGTGGCAATCATTTCCATTGCAGCTGCGCTAAAATTCCGTGTAGACACTACGCATTTGTCTGAATTTGAGGGAAATGTGTAACTTATTTCGAACTCCACCAGTGAGTGATCTGAGACAGCAGATGAAAGAGAGGAGACGAAGAGATTAGAGACATCTATTCCCCGAGCCAAAACAAGATCAAGATAGTTTCCACTAGTGTGTGTGGGCTCATGAACAAACTGGTTGAAAGACAGGGTTGTAAGCAGTGATTGAAATGCTCTGGCCAGAGGATCACACTCCTTATTTAGATGAATATTAAAGTCACCAACTAGAAGGATGTTATCAGCGTAGGTTATTAAGTCCGAGAGGAAAGCTCCAAACTCATCCAAGAAAGAAGAGTAGGGACCGGAGGCGATAGATTACAGCTAAATAAAATGGCTTCCTTTCGTTTATTTGAGAAGAAATATGTTTGATAAGTAACACTTCAAATGAGTTAAATTTTGGCTGTGATGATGTACCTGTAAAGCAAAATGCAGCTTTATAAATGGCTGCAACACCACCACCCTGTTTTGACGTGCGACCTACCTGTGCATACGCATAATCAGGGGGAGAGGCTTCATTTAGTGGCAGAAAAACATGTTTCACAAAGACAAAGTAAATCCAAGCTATGAGAAGCAATAAGATCATTAATTAGGAGTGCTTTGGAGGATGGAGACCGCACATTCAGTAGACCGATCTTCAGTCTTGATGTAGAGCCTGCATTTGAAGGCTGGTCCAGTGGAGAGATAGCAACCGGAACAAGTTGTCGAGCTCTAACAGTTCTGCTTGGTTTAAAAGATTGCCTCTGAGTTATAATAACATGAGGACAGGGTGCTTTTGGGTCACTGACTCTGTGAGTTTTCAGATGTGTTTGAGGACTAAATAACAGATTTAGGCAGTAGACATCAGGATAACACGGCCTAACCAGACAACTAAAAGCTTCTACATTATCAAGTTCCACACCCGCACTATCATGACTAGCAGGTTCTCTAATTCCTGCGACCTGCTGAGATTCCCTGTGTCAAATGCATCGAATGCACCTGTCTTTACTACTATTATACTATACTAGACAAAATGGCAGCACCATGTCCAGTAGGATGGAGGCCGTCTGCCCTCAGCAGGCCTGGGCGGCCCCAGAAAGAAAGGCCGGTTATCCACAAAACCATAACCTTTCTGACTACAATGCCGGGCCAGCCACTGGTTCATGGAAACTAATCTGCTATACTGTACCCCTTATGTCAAGCCAACAGTTCACAACTCACAATTATAAATTCTAACACACACACAGCAGTACTAACCACAAGTTAAACGAAAACCTCTGTAAACACAACAAAACTAACTGTAAACAAAACAAAACTAACCACCAGTAAGACAACAATGGTAACAAACAAACAATCGAGGTATAATCAGGCTAATTCAAACGCTAAAAACCGCTAGCATGCGAGCTAGCACTAAGAGAAGTGCCCTGTTCACAAAACGGCAGCAACTCTATTACTAAACTCTAGCAGAAATATAACCAGAATAACAATGAATGAGGTGTGGTGCACAGTTGACAATGTTTAAGAAATAATAAATCGTAACTTTAGGACAATGCCAGGAGAGATACACTCGCCTGATTGTTAGCGTCACTGGCAGGCCCGGATTGGCTGTCGGGAGCACCGGAAAATTCCGGTGGGCGGATGCGTTTGTTTGGCGCGAGGGCCGTTGTCATGGGACTGGGTTGAAATATATATGTTTTATTATTATTATTATTGTTATTATTATTATTATTATTATTATTATTTTACCGCAGCAGCACTCTTTTTATTTATTATATTGCCGCAGTCCCACTCTTTTATTTAATATTTTCTAGTACAGCCTGCAAGACAATGATGACGTTTAGACTCCTGGCCCCGCCCACACGGCCCCTTGCAAGTTGCTCAAAATAAAAATAAAAGTCACATTAAAAATGGATAACAGAAAGCGCAAAGCGGCGCTGAAAAGGCCAAAATGAAAAAAAGCTTTAGAAACTGACGCGGCCAAATGTTCAAAGCTGAGCACATATTTTCTCAACAAAATTAATGAAGACGACGAGGCGGGTAAGTAAGCTAACTTTAAGGTAGTTAGGAGCAGTGCAAGATGCTAGCGGCCGTGCAAAACAACGTCGTATGTAAACCCCGTTCATGTATCAAAGTTTTTCTTGTAGCTCTTCAGTAGCAGCCGCTCTAGTACCGTTTGCTGCCAACAGAGAGCAGGATGTCGAACTAGAGATCAAAACTTGTTCCTCCTGTAAAAACTGTCATTTGTGTTCACCTCATTGTCTCTCAGTACAAATTACTAAGTGATGCATACCGTGTGATTGGACTTGCCTACAAGTTCCTATTAACACTGTCCATCACACAAGTAGCCTGTGAGAAAAGCTTTTATCAGTGACATTCATAAAAACAGACTCAGGAGCACTTTAACCCAGAAGAACTTTAGGCATTAATGCTCATATGCACTGAGAAAGAAATTGTTATGTCTTTGGACAATGACACGGTGATAGATAAAGTTGCAGAGACCAGTACTCTGCTCAGGTGTTTATTAATGTTTTAGGGTTGTCCATGTTTCCTTGAAGCTAAACTTATGCAGAGGAAAAAGAGATGAATTAATCATTAGAAAGTTATACTGTGAAAAATTCAGATAACAGTGCAGTACTTGTTTAATTCCTTAACTAATGTTCTCTTATTTGTGAAAAAGTTGTAAAGCAGCTGTTTCCTTGAAAAAGAGCTGATACTGTCATTAGAAAGTGCACTACATTTTATTTTAATCTTTATTTATTTTGTTTTATATATTTTTTTCTTCATTTCAATGTTTTGTTATTTATAAATACTAAATCTTAAAGAAAAGAGATTCTGTTACTATCCAGTTATTTACTGTTCTAATAAATCTTCACTATGAAGCAAGACTAAGGCTACTGTTTTTGCACTGAATTTGAAATGATGATATTTTTCAAAAATACAATGAATTACAAGGTTGTAGAAAACTTATTTTTATTATTTTAATATAGTCAGTCGGGAACTAAAGTGGGCCGGTCTAAGGCATGAATCTCCAGGGCTGAAAATGAGTCCCAATCCGGCCCTGGTCACTGGGATGCGTCACTGGGATGCGTCCTCCGTCAGAGTCAGCATTAAAGCAAAGTGTTTGAAAGAGGAAAAAAGTGAAGTTGGCCCAAAATATAAAAAATAAAGTAACACACAGAAGCACAAAAAAACAATATTTATGTGTGAAATATTTACAATAGTTATATGAGTACTGTGGTACAGGCTGCAATAACCTCATAGGGATTTCCGTACAAAATTGGTGTGTGTTTAGTAAAGACCACACTCTGTAAACTTTACTTTTACTATTTTTATAAAAACTAAATGGTTGAGAGGGTTGATCCAAGTGAGAAACAATTAAGTTGATCAGATCGATGTATCCAGGGATTGGGAGCCAAGCTGGAATAGCGGACATACACACTTGGCCACTCAACAAAACCCCTGGAGATGAACTTGAGAAACACACAGAAAACACTGCATGTTTATAAGTTTGTTCTGGCATTTTTGGGGTTGGCCACCTTGCCACTGTCATGCATGGCCAGTAGGGAGAGCTAATGCATAACTGAAGCTTACAGAAGTGTTAAA